>VXBP01009710.1:604868-749113 GCA_013400115.1 Rhinopomastus cyanomelas
CCCCCCCCCTCCTTGGTCTTGGTGAGGGGGTCGCTGCTTCCCCCCGAACCCCTGACTTGGCCCCCGCCACCGGGAAAAGTTTGCCCCCACCGGCCCGACTCTCACAGCGCTTCCACGGCGCAGCCCCGAAACCCCCCTGCCCTAGGCTCGGGACAGGCTGAGCCCCGGGAAACGGAGGGGAAATGGAGGGAGAGGGGTGCAAGCTGGGGACAAGGGACGGCCTGGGGATAGGCAGCGGGAGCAGGGACGAGCTCTGGGATGGGTTGGGATTTCAACTGTGAACCGAGGGACGAGTTGAGGAACAAGCTGGGGGTCAAAGGATGAACCGGTGACAAGGAACGAGCTGAGGGGTGAGTTGGGCGTTAAACGCTGAGGCGAGGGACAGGTTCAGGGGTCATCTGGCGGCTGAGAACAACCTGAGGGAACACAGGAGCTGAGAGATGACCCACGGAACGATCGGGGGGCCAACAGAGAATTTAGGGGACAAGCAGTGGATGAGCTGGTGATGAAGGTACAGGTCAGAGGAGCTGAGCACTGATAGCTGTAGGTGGGAGGTGGAGCCGCTAAAGAGGTGACAGACAGGGTTATGGAGATGGACACAGAACACCCTTTTCGTTCGCTAGCGACTGCTGCCCATCTTCCTGAGGTTTCACTAGGCTCAAGCTTCAAGAGGCTCAAGTTCCCTCCTTACTTACCTACTGTCTTAGGCCCTCTCCTGAGAATCACCTGGTCCAAGGCACGGTCCCTCGGCACTTCCATGGGAAGGGAAGCAGCTGGGTGGCCAACCAGACAGCCGTGCAGGGATAGTACCAAGGAACTTGTGCCTGGATCCAGGCCCCTGCACAGAGCTCTGGCTGTCTCACGTATCGCAATGGTAGCGGGACCTAATCCTCCTGTTATCATCTTTTATTGCACGCAGTCAATATTACCACATGTTCCCATCACTCCTGGGTTCTCCCTTTCTAGCGTGTGGCTGGCTTTGCTCCACTGGACCGACTTGGCTTCCTTCCTTACTTCTTCAGCTGCTTTCACCTTCCCTGGAGGTAGCCTCCAGTTCTGGATGTGAGGGAAATTAGAAGGATGTCATCAAATAAAACCTGAAGTAGTCTGCCTAACTTGATAAAGAAGTTGGGAAAAATCCATGAGGAGGTGTGGTGTCGGTGGGAGCCACAGAAGCAAGGACAAGAAAAGCAGTCCGGCCAGACGTGTTCCAGCTGTTACCAGGGATTGTGACTTCCTCAGGTGGGTGCCCCAGCAGCAGCAGGCTGGTAGCTGGGTGTCTAACATACCCATCAATCCAAGGCTGTGAGGTGGGGACTGCAGTGCCTGCCTTTCCTCAGTTCTATTGCACTCCTGATCTAATTGTCATAACTGAGCAGCCAAAAATCATCCTCCTTCCACCTGACCACAACAGGTTCTCTTAAAAGGGTTTCTGGTGTCTAACAATAGCTTTGCCCCACTTTAGTTAAACAACTGAAATAACTATCATCCCTTTAAAATGTAGCATAGAAACATCATTTGAATTTAAGCAATTTAAAACCAAAGGTAGAAATATCCCATGTGTTGTACAAAGCCTATTAACACAAATCGTCACTCATTCATTGCATGCCTCAAACACACTGGTATCGGTCATTTGTGTCCCAATAAAATCCCATAATCTTTTGCATGCCAATTAAACAGGGCAGATAGCCCAGTTGAGCCACTGTCTTGAGTAATTACAGGCTAGTAGGGAGTCAGTTATCATCTGCCATGGCTTTTGCTGGACTGTGGATTTCCAACAGGGCATTTTCTTTCCTATTTCTTTAAGGGATGGCACTGTAATGTTTGAGATGTGTAGTATTTTATAGCAATAACCAACACCCAGGAGATGGTTGTGATGAAAGATGTGGAGTTTAGATACACCTGATTAAACAATGGATTCAGCTTAGCAACTATGTTTGCTTTACCGGTTCTTTAAGAGTCACTTTGTAAAACCTGCCTGGATGTGTTCCTAGGCAAACTTGATCTAGGTGGTCCTGCTCTGACAGGGGGATTGGACTAGATGACTTTTCGAGGTCTCTTCCAATCCCTGAAGTTATGTGATTCTGTGAAAGGAGCATTCATACTGAGTTCAGTAAGACATGGCTATATTTGTGACCCTCTCCTTACTATTACAAGTCCATTTCTATGTTACTTGTAAGTACATTGTAAGGGTGAGCTGTTAAAAAGGGTGAATTGGGGAATTTCTAACAGTTTCTGGTGGTAGCATTCTGTTCAATCCCACTGTGGGTTAGGTCCTTCATCATTAATATGCATTTCTAGTTCTCTTTTTTTCCACTCACTTCCAAATTTGCTGACCAACAAGGACAGTGGAAATTGCCTGTAAAGTTCCTCTCTTTATTTCCTGTCAGCAGGGTCATCAAGATTCTCATCCCGCTTATGTTTATGTACAGGAGCTTGATGTCATTGGGAATGTAAACTGAAGGTGCCTTCTGAAGTTGTGAATAGAGATTTTTTTTTCTCAACTCTACAAATTGAGTGCACTATGATCATCCCTAGTTATCCCAAATTTAGTGTACATACACACACACACACACACATATATATATGCATTTCTGTTGAAAGACACAGCAGAAGGCTCATCCAAAGGAATTAACAAAATCAGAGTCCACAAGTGAAAAGATGCCTCTGATTGAAACAGCAGCTCTGAATCAATTGCACCTTTCCTTCCACCAAGGCAATTTCACATTTTCAATAGAAGGCAGACCTACAGTGATTTTTTTTTCCCCCAGCATCAAATGGCTTTTCACACAATGATATTCATCATGTTATAACTCCAGGTGAATGTTAATGGATCAGGGGGAATGAAAACAGATGGATGTTAAAACAGACAATTCCCTGCCATGAACCTGGGAGCCCTCCACTGCTGCCTAGTCTGTTCATTCAGTTCATAATTGTATTAGACATTCCAACAATAGAGAGGCCTTCTTCATTAGTTCTGATTTTACTGAAAAGAAGCTTTGCAGACTGTAGCTCTTTTGGTGCTTGGACAACACCAGGCAAAATTTACCACAGGCTTAAATGGATAACCTCGGCTCAAGAAAAACTAGCGCAGGAAATTCTAGAAGAAGCAAGAGAGATGGGCCAGGGACATGAGGAAGAACAACCTAGCAGCAGTACTGCAGGCACACAGACAGAGGACACAGAAGCACCTCCACGAGAGAGCTGTGGTTTAGATGAGACCAAGAAAATGTATAGAAAAGCCTTCCTGCTGCTAGAGCACAGGCATAGCTGAACTTATTGATACAGTGCCTGTGGTTGATCTGATTTTCTCCCTTCACAGCCACACCAGCCAACAAGGGTCATCCTCTGCTCTGTACTGGGGCACAACCTTTTTGTAACCCTGGTTTGCATCAGGTGTCTGGGGCTAAGCAATACAGATCAAGTCTCTTAGCAGCTGTCCTGTGAGTCAGACCTTGATTACAATATTGACATTAACATTTTAATCACATGCATGCTGCTGCAGATTTTAATGACTGACTTGCCATGCCTTTGCTTTTTGAGGATCAGAAATTAGACCCTTGTTTGTAGCTTGAGTGAGTACAGCATCAGAACAGCCACTACCATAGCAGTAAACATGGCATTGCTCTTGCCACGAGCCTGCTACTGGACATTAACCTTGCTGGCACTGGAACACCTCACTGGAACGGGGACTTTGTTCTCAGTTACTCTATTCCAGTGTCTGGGGCAGGGCTAGGAGTTATGAAAAGAGAAGAAAGGCAGTGCTTTTGTATTCTCTGTAGCCTAAGGCAATGTGAAAATCTACCCAGTCCCTGTCTAACCATCATTTTTGTATTCCCAGGCACTTTCATCAGAGTAATCCAGAGTTGTTTCCTTCATCCTGGGGAGCTGGAAGCAGGGCTGCTGTTACACTTTTTCTGTCACGTGCCATCAGAGCAAGGTAAAGAAGCCTCGGTGCAAATGCAAATCAGCCCCCAAATCTCTGTTGTTCTTAATCCAAACGCACTCCACAAGCTATTGCAAACACTGCGAGCCAAGTTTGTAAGGACTCGCTCTGTTAAAAGACTATCATGTCCAAAGTGGAAGGACAAGCAAAAGGTCAGAATAAATAAACTGAATTCAAAATTGCTTAAGGCAATAAAAAGAGACCACAGGCTTTCATTGCAGTTCTGACATGCACCAGAACATACTTCAGGATGTTAAATAAGCTCAGTTTTTTGTCACTGGGATTAGCTGGTCTCTGTTGTTACTCCCTCTGCTACCCCTATACTTTGCTGAAATGATTGAGGCTTAACTGCTTGGTATCCATTCCACAAACATGGGCTGCCTTCATCATTTGCTTCATCATGGTCTTTTGCACTGAAAATACATAATCACTGTCAGAGTACAAAGAATCATTACGAATAATTAGTTACTTCCAATATGGCAAGTCAGTCTCATAAATCTTGAATATTTGGCTTTGGTTTTGGAAAGAGATTCCTTAATGGCTACACTTGTGAGACTCTGTTAATTGATATAAAATTGTATTCAAAATTAAATATCTTTTAACAGATCTAAATCACCCCAATAAATCAGCTTCTGCCTATCTGCTTAAATGGTTCAAGTCTGCAATCAATGCGTAGAGGGCTGGATCTGACCCTCCCCTCATTTACTAACCGCTTCCATATGGTGACATCAGGGTGATTTGCTGCCCTGAGAAGGCATAAGGGAGGGGATGTAACACACACATACGGTCCTTTTCAGCTTAGCTGGGAGACTTCTGGGGTGTTCACTCCTCTTGCTAGACAGCACAGTTGGAGGTTCAGGCCATCTGAGCTCTGGAGCACCCTGTGCATAAAGAATTGCTGATGTTTCAAGTGGGAAGGCAGGTGGGAATTTTATTAAGAAAAATGAGTTCAGGTCTATCTGTAGTAGATGTGTTAGTGGTTTGTGTTTTTGTGGGTACTAATAGTTCTACTTAGAAAGCAACTGTCCTTATGGTTTTTTAAAGATGGTGTCTTTTTCCACTTAAAAAAAATGAGAGAAGGTGGCAGTTAACAATAATGGTTTAATTGTACTTGACTGTAAATGTTCTATTTAGCCCCTGAAATTGTTTCTGGACAGGATGTTATTGTCTTTATAACTGGGAAACTGAAGATACAAAGCGTACATCCCAGTGTTCCTCTCCTATACCTTCTTCAGCAGGCTCTCTTCCTCACCTATGTGCTGGTGAGCACAAATGTGTCCTGAGCTCCTGTGTGGGGTAAAAGGCTTTTGGAAGAATTCGCCATTTGCATCCTGTCTGCTGTTGCTGTCTGGTATCTTAAAACTCCCTCTAATTTTTTTTTTCTCCTCCAGAGATTCTTTTTTGCCTACTTCATCTGGCAAAACTTTCCCCACCCTTCTCCTACCTAAGCTATTGCCTGTATTTTTGCCTGTGTGATCTTCCTCAGGTTCTAGCTGTCGAACTTGTTCCACGTGGGCAGGCTCCGACTGCTGCCTGCAGCTTTATGAAGTTCGATGCTGTCTACCAGGGATTTGCATAGGCATGGGTCAGATTTCAGGAGGCTGAAAGCCTTGCAGGGTATGTGCTGCCTCTTGCTTCATATGTGTGAAGTCTGAAAGCTGCCATGTCTGTTGTCAGGCCCTGCAGCAGAATGATAGGTAGCTAATGCAACGTCTTGCTTGACTAGGTATGGCTAAATCCTGTTGGGCTCACTGATCTATTTAATGATTCTTTCACTTGCTTTTAGAACTTTGTTAGTGTGCAGCCACTTCATTTGGACCTCAATATGTACGTGGTACATGATGTTTAGGATGAATGGAAGTGAAAGTCTTTTCAATCAGCTTTATCAGGTACAACACTTGCAACTGGTGAAAATTCTCCTTGAGTAAAAGCTGCTGCCGTTTCCAAGCGTGCTGTAGGTTGTGCTTATTTTACTCTTAAATTTGTTAAACGAATGTATTTCATTTTATTCTTAGTGTTTGTTATCAATCAGCTGATAAGTGAAAGAAAAACTCTATTAAAAAGAAAGAAAAAAACCCTCCTGATCTATCTGCTTTAGGAAACCTGAAAATTAAGACTGTAAATATGCTTTTCTGTTCTCAGCCCAGAAATGGGAGGGGGTTTTGGGGGAAGAGGTACTTAAAACTAACTCTCTGATGTATCTGGCAATCTGCATCTTACAGAGCTCTCCCCTAATAAAGGCTGGCAGGGTGTGCAACTGTGACTTAGCACATGGTCAGCTGCTTAAGAGAAACAGGTGCTAAAACATTTCTGCAGTATTTCCCCCGTTAATATTTTGTCTTTTTAAAGCTGCCACCAGGAAGATGTGTCAATTTAATGATGGCATCTGGGCGGAGGGAGTTTGGTGGTATCCATAAAAGTCCCTAATAAAGGCTTCTCTGCACTGGGGATTTCAGCTCTCTCTTTACCAGCAGCAGGCTAAACCAAATGATAAACTGGCCAAATCACAATGCTACATAATTTATACTGGGTCAGGTTACCCTTCATGGAAAGTAGGTGAGCTGGACAAGTGTTAAACAGCCTGTCACTGTTGTTGATGGCTCTGGCGGAGGATTTGTTCCCAGGATGGTCAAGGCTTAACAAATTGCTGCACGGTTGTAAAGTCCTAGTGTCTTTGGGTAGTCAGACCAACTTTGCATGAGCTAACTCAGTAGTGTATTCAAAAGCATTTAGGAGAATTTAATAGTTAAAACGTTGGCTTGACTGCCTGGAATCATCTTGCAAACAGAAAGATCAAATTGGAAGCTAAGTAAGAGGAAAACAGGAAAGACTGAATTGGATCACTTGCTGTTAGAGTGAGTGTGTAATAAGGAGTGAATTATTCTTCACACAGAGGACTATTTTTTGCATGTGCCTCATACTATTGCTAATCTTTTGTTGTTCTTCGTCTGATTCACTGATTTAATTTCACTTCTGCAAAAGAAGCAGGGAGCATCAATATATGAGGGGACTGTGAGGGCCTTTGGAAAGGGGTGTATTGAATTTCAGAGAGTGTTTTACAAGAAGGTAGCCCACCACAGTCTTGTGCTGTGGGACTTCCTTTGGAAGCATATTTTTCTCCCCCATAAGTCTTTTGAACAGTTTTATACCACACATGTTTCAAGAGAATTAAATCAATAACAATCTGTACCTTTCTAACCTGAAATGCAAGCTCTGCACGGCAGGAGATCAAGCTATGCAATTAACTGTTGTCCTTTCAAAGGAATTCTGACAGATATTTATAGTTTACTGTATTCCATTTTCCTGCCATTGGAATAGAACAGTACAACCAAATGCAGCTGACTGGAACTATGAAATAATTATAGCAATAACTGTTTCCTTCTCTACTGGGGAAATCTTGTAAAGTGCTGAATGTGGGAACTGCTGATGTTCTTACCCCTCAGAATTCAGTCCTTTTCTTCAGTTTATCGTGTATCCCTAGGTAAGTCACCCAAGAGAGGATTTTTGTTTTTCATTGCCCTTAGCTATTTTTTATGTCATGTTCTAAATCCTGCGTTCAACTTGACGTTGAATGAGTCAGCACTGTGCAAATAAGTACACTTTAAAAAGCTTTCTAAACTTGGGCATGGCCAGCCTATGAAGTAGAAAGACTTCTCTGTAGTAAAATAAGTCATATCTTTGTGTGGGAGTTTGGAACAGTCTATTAAGTGAATAGATTGGCATTTGACTGTTCGGCACTTTGGAAATTTCAATATAAAGGCACTTATTTTATACCCTGAGCTGTCACTGTAACTTATGTGCTCACACTGGTGACTTGCTAGCATAATGACAGGACATTGTTACTAAGCTAATTAATTTCAAGCAATCTTTCCTAACAGAATGCTTGAGAATGACTTTAATTTGCTGCAAACTTATGATGCACTGGGAAAGTAGTCATACTGAATCTTTGAGCTACCTCTCTTCTGCCTCATTCTGAGTCTATTGGGGTTGGGTATTTGCTGTCTTGGTGACTTCAGATGCCTCTTTCCAATAGTAATAGCCTACTTTGTGGCTGTAAAATAGCAGGGTTACAGTCTAAGTTCCAACCACTGGTTAGTTTTGCCACCAGACAATTTTTCATAAGTAGATTTAAGGTCTGCAGGTTGCTTACCAGGACCTAGCAAGCAGCAAACTAGAATCAGTTATAATTGTAGCTTGATTGAGGTGCTTTGGGGGAGCAACATGTTGGGGGCTTTTTGTGTGTTTAAAAATAAATTCAGTAAGACTAGAGTAGTACAAGCAGATGTGAAACTGTCTCTTCAAAGCGAATATTGGAATTCTTTTCCTAACCAAGTTTGACAAGGGGTAGAAAAGAAGAAATGCCTAAATGTCCTCTGGCTTTTCCCTTGTGGGCTGAGCATGAAGGTAAACCCTTCCTCCAATAAGAAAAGAATGAGGATAGGGAAGAGAAACTTCACATAATTTAATTTGTGCAGTCCTTGTGGCTACTGAGTAATCTTGTATTGTATGACAACCTCAGAAAGTGATGGTACTGAGTCATTCCCAGGTAACAGGTTTATTTTGGAGTCCCCCCAACTTTTATTAAGACTGGGTGGATAAGAGGGAGTAGTGCAATAGGAGGAAAAATCCAACGATCGGCTTCTCCCAAGTTTACTTTTCCTAGGAGTGTTGTTAGAAGTGTCAAGTCTGCTGGAAGAAAAGAAGTTAAGGAAATGGAGGCTATCTTCTAATTATCCAGATCTAGAAACTTCCCCCCATCATTAGTTGCTTTCCATTTGAGCTTCTTAATCTAGAATGCAGCACTCTGACTGTTAGACCACTGGTGTCCACAACCTAACCTTTGCGGCTTGTCTTCTGGGCATTTACTTCTGTGCATAAAGAGAAGATGTGGGCTTTCTGCTCAGTGAGCTTGTATGTGCCTGAGGATCAATACTACAGCTGAGAACTCTCCTCCTGAGAGGTCTGCAACAAACAGTACATTATTTATGTGCTCTTCTCACGTTTCTCTGTGTGTTATGTAAATACTAATCAAGGTGAAATTGGACTCAGCCATGCCTAATTTTGACTTCAGTTTATTTTGGCAATATCCAAGCTGAAGTCAGTTCATCTAATGGTCTTCTAGAGGGGCCCTGGCATTTTCTAAGACTTTGCATGGTTGTAGGCAGAGTCCTTGCGTAGGCTCATAACTGACTGCTGGAATCCCAAGAGCTGCAGCTCTACTGGTTCCCCAGCCTTTCACTCTCCTGTACTTATGGCAGAAATGGGAAAATATCAAATCTTGTTCAGCTATTGCCCTTTGCCTGTAGCTGCTATTCAGACATGCAGTGGTATGTTTTATTCCATTTATTCAACATTTTGTTGGCTTTGCATCCTTTTCCCATATCCACAGTTTTTCGTTTGACTCTTCCAGTGTGTTTATATTCCAAGGGGAGCAGGGGGGTGCTGTGGGAAGATTTCAGGGTTTTCGATTTGTTTTGTGGTTCCAGAAGTCTAATTTTGACCATTTGTATTTACTTATGACATCGTTAGATTTTTTTTCACCTGATTGTGTAACGGGGTGTTGGGGGGTAGGGAGGGAGAAAAGGTTCTTCCCTGGAAGCTTTGCTAACCCAAGTCTCTTCTTGATACACAGTAAGAGCAAGTGTGCTGCGAGGCTTTCTTAATGCGCCTGGGTGTGCCTGCCGAGCAGGGCGGCTATTAGTTCTGTGCATGATGATTGTTTCTGTGATGAACATGACTTTCTCTATTGGGAAATGAACTGTGAACACCTACTCATTTTTCATAGGCCAAATTACAGTGATCTTTCAGCTCTCTGAATTGCCTACACCTCAAAAAGAAAGTCCCTAGGACCCTTTAGAGTGATGCTAATGAAATAGCTGGGCTGAGCAGCAATTCTGTAAGTGGGAACCACCTCTATGAATTTAGCTATTTGCTTTCTCTCTGGCAGACTTCTGATGCACTTGGCATACTTTGTCTGTATATTTTTAATTTTTCTTTTAAACCTAAGATTAAGGTAGCTTTTGGGTGCTTCTTGCTCAGTCTTCCTTAGCTGTGATTAAATTGAAGGAAGAAGAATGTTAAGTCAGTGAAACCTTGCTTGGATTCTTTTGTTGCTTTGAAAAGCTCAAAGGCAACAGTTAAGAGGGAACAACTCCAAGCAGTCGTCCCTACTTTTTGCTGGGGGGAGGGGTAAAGCGTTGCCAGTCACATTGCTGCTAAAAAAAGTAATACAAATTCAGATCTTTGAAACAGGAGCCTGTCTCTCAAGGAATTTGGTCCAAATGTTGAGCTTCATGTGCTTCCACACTTGTGTCTTTGGATTATCATTAAATTTTATTTGTGTTTTCTAACCCAGAAATTCCCCAGTGGTACTTATCAGCTCAAAGACCTTGTGCCTGAGGTATATTTTTGTTCCTTCTTCTGTAGTTCTGGGGTTGTTCCTAACTAGTGAGAAGGAAAACAAAAAAGATGCTTAGTGGAAATTTAGACTCTCAAAACACTAGGACAAAGCTAGTAATAAACTTGTAATGGAGCAGTGCCCAGCAGATGGAGAGGACAGGATCACTGATGAAATGGGAGCTGTGGGACTTCTCTCATCAAGCAACTGTCAACTGTCTTCCTCCTCTAGGATGACCACAGAGAATTCATAGCAGTGAATTAGCTCCTAGTGAGTCAGGTGTGTGTCTGTGTACAGAGATGGCTGTAGTCTGTTTCTGCTTTTCTAATGCCTCATCACAGTGTGTGTGTCTGTATAAACAGGTGTCTTCTGTTGTCTTCAGGAAAAAAAAACCCAAAACCTTTCTCCTCAGTGAAAATCTCTTTATGTTTTGAGACTAGGACACTCTGGCCAACACAAAAAGAGGTCCTCCTCAGAGCCAAGCTCTTCTGTGCAGTAGGAGAGAAAGAAAATGATCAGACAGTCCATTTGAGTTTCAGAGCTTTGCAGATGCTTAATCTGTCAGGTGCTCTGATCTACAAGTCCGGCTGAAATTTTGCAACCTTCAGCGTGACATTACCTCCAGTCATGTCAAGTGTGTTGAATAGCTAATAGGTGTTTTGAAAGGGGAAGTTAAATTAGCTTCCCAAAATTCACCTCAAGATTAAGGTTGGTCTATAGCTTGGATGTTCATGTGTGATTTCAGTCCACTTTGATAAATTGCTAGCACCTAGGTGTTTGGTTTTTTTCCCCAAAGCTGACGTTATAACCTGCATTTAGCAAGGTCTTAAGCAATACTGTGCTCTTCTGTAGCCATCTGTGTTGGCAGGTGACTAAAATCAGAAGAAAAGCTAGTTAAGTTTTTTTTCTTGGTGGCTGTGACTTCCCATTCAGAGGCAGGCATCTGAAATTCTTTAGGATGAGTGTAAGTCTTGCATCAACCCTGCTTGGCTTTGCTTATACATATAGTTCAAAGTAAACTGTCACATGGTCAGCAAAAATGGCTATAACCATTCGGTCATACTGAGCAGTAAAAAAATGTGTCATGATCTGGATCCCTTGTGAGAGAGTGTAAAAGGGTGTTCATTACATGTTTCCTTGAAGCAGAAAAACAGAGTCAGTGTTTTCTGGGTGCTGAACATGCCATTGAGACTAAGTTGCTCAGCTTTATCCTAAGAAGCTGTCGTTGGAAAACAAATGTGAGCAAGGGAAAAATGCTGCCGGAAAGAGTGATCATCTGATAAGCAGAAGGCTCGTGGAACAGTGTACACACAGAATGGTGGGGGTTGGAAGGGACCTTGAAAGAGCATCTAATGAAACCTCTGCCAGAACAGGATCACCTAAATTAGTTCACACAGGAACTCATCCAAGCTGGTTTTGAACATGTTCACAGAAGAGGACTCCACGACCTCTCCGAGTATTGAGTTTGCTGCTGCTCTAAACATGGTGCTGATGGATGCAGACTTGGGTTCAGAACACTGCTCAGCCTGTGCCCACAAATGCCAGTGTCCATTATATGTCAGTCATTTACCTGCCTCTGTTGTCTTCCCTCCACCCCAGTTTGCATTACCAGTTTGGTATGGATCTGCCATGGGGGACAGTGGGACCGAGTGCTGGAACATGTTTGTAAGGACTTGTTTTATGCGTGGTGAGAGCAGCTGGATAGAAGGTATAAATTACTGTAAATTGCCAGTCAATGCAAAAAAGTGTTTGCATAAATTATTGGAGAGCCCACTTGAGCTTGTTGAGCAGTGCTCCCACCAGCATTAAGAGGTCACTTAACCCTCTGTTGGGCCCTGCTGCAGAGCCCAGTCATGCATTGCAGAATTAAATGAGTTCCACCGTTTTTCTTCTGAGCGTTGCCCAGAACTGATGCAAAGTGACATCTGACAGCACAGGCAAAGCAGTGACAATGCTCCCAGACACTAATAATAGCTGAGGACCTAAAGCAGTTTTCCTCTAGCCTTTTTTTTTTATTAGATTCTTCCCTCTTTGGTGAGGAAATATTGTCATCCCTGGCACTGTTTATCCTTGGAAACCACCTTTGCTGAGCCATTTAATTGTAAAGCTGCCTGTGCAGCGGAGTCGATGTGCTAGGAATGCTTCCACTATAATCTCTTTAGAGAACAGCTCATACCTGACTGAGAACTTTTGGAGGAAGAAAACAACCACAACCACTAGGATCTTGGACGATGCTTGCTAGAAGTTAGGAGAGTGAGGGGTGCTGATGGGGGAGAGGCTGAACTGCCTCTGGAGCAGTGGGGCAGCAAATACCCCTAGAAAGACAAGCTGCAAATTCCAAGCGGCCTTCTGTCTTTCTCGTCTGCCCCTCCCCCCTCCACTTCCTTTGTTACTAAGGAGATTTACATTGAAACAAGCTCTGCAGGAATCCTCAGGTTCCTAGCAAGGGGATCTTAATACTTCTACTCTTCTATAATCAGTAGAGACAGCACATTAGAACAGGTTCCTGTGAGGGATGCTTAAAGTTATGTTTTAAACCTCAGGTGTGTGACTGTGGTCATTTTGCTGGGAACCCAGCAGTAATGCCAGGGTCAGCAGCAGTGATGTGATTTACCTCGCTAGGACAGAAGCAGTTCATCACTTGGGTTGGTTTTGTATGTTTGTTTTGAGCTCTGCTTAGCTGGTTGTTCCTTGCACCGTTGCCTGTTTCTGTAGGATATCATCTTACTGTGTACTGAAGGCAACAGTGAGGCTCCAGGATGCCTGGATTTATTAGTATAGTCAGGCATTGTTAACCATTACTCCATGGACAGGAAGAAGGGGCAGTGACTTATTTTGTTTTCAAGTGTTGGACTTACAGAAAGGAGTAGATGCCTAAGGAGGAACTTGAGGAAGAATTTAGGCACCTAAATCCAAAAGGATAATCCTCCTGCTACTCCTACTATGGTAAGCGGCTGAGTATCACCACCAAGAGGGTTCCTTAGGTACTTAAAGCTCTTCTCTGTATGTCTAGAATTATCCAAGTCTTGTTGATGCTGAACTGCTCAAATCTGATCTATCTCCTAAGCCCTGTCAAGATTAACAAACCAGGCTTTCTCCTGGCTGCCTCCTGAGAGGCCCTGCTGATAGCACCAGGCGAGCATGCCTACAGCATGCCTCTGCACCAGAAAATACAGAAACAGCTGCTATTTACATTCCAAAACAGAGGAAGAGTCAGGGATATCCTGCTGCTATAAAACACCACTGAATATTAAATGATAAGAGAGGAGCTGCTGCACAAGCAATGGGGTTTTGACCAATCTCTCATTTGCTCCTCCACTGCAGTCATCTCAGCAGCCTTTTCACGTTCCCTGTGTTATTTCCATGAAGTATCCTCAGCTCTTCCATCTTCCCTACATCCTCACTGCCATGTCCCTCTACCTCTAACAACTTTATATGTATATCTGGTATGTTCCTGGCTTATTCCTGTGCTGCCCTGATTCAGCCAACTCATTGCTCTGCTCTCTCCCATGTCTGCAGTTTGGCCTATTGCTAGGAGGGAAACAGTTTGTGATGTGGGTGGTTTGAAGCAGTATGTGTCCCGAGTGTGTTGCAGAGCTGCTGCCATAAAGTGAGTGCTTAGCAATTTTCCTGTACCAAGTCCATGTGGCAATGTATAGAGCTTGAGTTTCCTTTCAATTGGGCAGTCTAAAGTGATTTTGTTGCAAGGCATAAATGGTCAAAAGCTAGTGAATATGGTGGACTACTCGGAAAATGCTTTGAGAATGGAACTGTTGAAGATCACTCAGTGTGAAGGTGGACAGAACATACAGGGAAGGGAGAAACTGGTAGGTTCCTGTAGAAGAGCAACTGAAATTTTAACACAACTCCCTCCTATTTCAACCCCCACCTCTTCTGCTGATGTATTAACATGTATTTAGCAAGTTAACAATGTCAGGTTCCTTTCACCTTGGCAGTGCTACTGGTGATACTACTGTACAGCTCTCTGGTTGCTGATTCTTTTTTTCAGCTGTTACACACCATTTTTTCCCCATGGTGACTACGCAGATTCTGCTAACCTTCGAAATACAACACCTCTGACCACTGCAAGGGAAGCCAGCCTTTCCATTTACAACCGCACTCGATCCCCAGGGCTTTGTTATATTATAGATTTTTAATTTTTTTAATTTAAATATATTATTGTCTTGTGGAATTAGTCCTCAGGAAATCAGCTGCTGGTACCAATTATTGTTCTTTAGCTCAGGTGCCCTATAGCAGTGAAGGTCTAGGGTTTCTTTACATTAGGGTGTGTGAACACTATCATGAAAGGCAGAAGCTTTGTGTGAGACTGGTGTGCTTCCCAGTACCTGTTGATAGCACAAATGGGTACAGACTGCACAATCCCATAGACAAAACACACTGAGGTTATTAAACACTCATTTTAAAATGCACCTTTGATCAAATTCCTAACCAAAGGCAGCATCGCTCTGTAGTTCCGTGTGTTCTTGCTTTGCAAATTACATCCCCAGATGTACAACCCCTCTCTGGAGACCAGAGGGGAAGGAATGTCATGCACACAATAGAGCTGGAAAAACCTTCTGTCTTAATGGTGTCCCATCAATTCTTATCTGATAATCTCCTCTTTTGAAGGTATGTGGAAAGCCAAAAATAAGAACAAAGCAAAGCATAGACGTAGACTTGCCCTAACCTGTCTTCTAGACTGTATCTCTCTGGAGCTCTACTTGCTTGCTGTACTTGTCTTGCTGTGACCTTCCTCTTATCTTGCTATCAAGCTTGCTTGATAGTGTCAGAAGCTCCCCCTCCCTTCCTTCTTTCTTCTTTCCAGTCTCTCCTCCTGTTTGTAAGAGCCTCCCTGTGCTTGTCTGCCTTATCCACTTTGTCTTATATTTTCACCAGAGATTAGAAATACTTCTTCTTCAGAGTCTCAAAGTTCTGAATTCCTCTATCTTTCTGCCACTGCTTATCTTGCTGTTGTACATTTAAACTCTAAACTCTAGGATACTTGAACAAAGTCATAGTAGTGTAGCAACCTTCCAAAATTCTCCACAAATGGGCTTTGTCAACAACAAAAAAATAGTTCAAGGCACAAAACTGTGTATTTCTCGTTTTCAGTTGTTGAATATCAACAACATATGATGATGGAGTCATTCTGGAGCATGTTAACGTCTCTCAGCCCCTGTCTAAGATATCCGCAGCTGCTTTGATGATCTGTCATGTATGATATCACTTCTAGTCCTAGGCCTCTGTGGGACTGGGAAGTTTGCAGTAGCTAATTACAAGTAGTCTGGGAGGCAAAGAATGACTATTAGCACAGTCTCTAACTGCACAGATGAGATACCAAGCAGAAAGAGGAAGTGTGACTTGTAACTGGTAGCAGACTGGGGAAATGAACTCTCCCTTCCTCTCTCCCAGCTAGCAGAATCATTCTGTCCTGCAGCTCACTCCACATAGTGAGGAAGAACTCCACTCCACATAGTGAGGAAGAACTCCACTCCACATAGTGAGGAAGAACTCCACTCCACATAGTGAGGAAGAACTCCACTCCACATAGTGAGGAAGAACTCCACTCCACATAGTGAGGAAGAACTCCAGTAGTTGTGAGTTGGACTGGATGATCTTTAAGGTCTTTTCCGACCTTATAATTACTGTGATACTGTAACAACTTAGTGAATAGATTTGTATCTAGTGGATTCTGATCCAGGTATTCCAAAACCACTAGGGGTGACTGTTTTGAACCCTTTAAGCTTAAGTGAAAGGTTCAGAAACATTAGAGTTTTCATAGCTGAAAGAAGTACTAGGTCACTTTTCAGGCTGCTTGAAAGCTCTAGCCTAAAATCTTTGACTGACAGCCTTGTGGTTTAGGAAACTGTTAAAGAATGCAGACACAGGTACTTTCTGGTTGGTCCTCAAGACATTTTTGCATGTTTTACCTTAAAGGGGGGGTACTGTCAGACCTCATCAGGATAGAAGCAGCAATTTCTTTTCTTACTGCTGCCCACTTCTGCCATATTCTGAAAAAGGAACTGGTTCTCTGGTTATTTGTCTTTCTCTTTGGCAGACTTAATTATGCTTGCCCTGAAGACAGCTTTCAGATGCATATCTAACCATTTCAAATGATGCCCTCACAGGCTCTGAAGTTCATTACTGCTTTGCAGTGCCCATAACTGTTTTTAGGAACCCAACTGGTTTTCTAGGGACTTGGAGTATTAGCAGTGTTCAATACAGAGTCTCCCCTTCAAGTCTTGTGCTTTCTGTGGGTTCAAGTCTCTCCCCATTTTAGGGGAAATACAGGTATAATTGCCTTCTTTATAGAAGTAAAATAGTAATAAAATGTTAAACATGTTAAAGAATTTAAGTAAGTTTGTGGCCTCTGTAGTAGCTGAACACCTGAAAAGCCCTTCTGTTTCAGGGTGGGGGTGAGGATGCCCAATGCCTACTTGAACACTGCCAGTTTCCATTCAAGCAGAAGGCAAGATCCATCTGATGTTAAGCCTGTGGTGCCAGTGAGACAAGTCAACAATGGACAACTAGGAAAAGAATCCTATTTCATTTCTAACTGTTTTTATTTTAGGGACAGTGAGTTAACTCCTGTTGCATTGCTATAGCATGGAAAATAATCAAAAGAAAAGGAAGGATTTCTGCTTCTTTTGAAATCTTTGTATTGTTATGCTGAATAGCTGCAAACAATTTGCATTCCAATGATGCATAAATAAGAGATGTCACCAACTGTAGTGTAAACTGAGCAAAATGTGGAAATGGAATTGAAACGATTTGAAGCAAGAACTCAGGTGAGAATACAGTGTGAGTCTCAGACAAGTCTTCTGGTTGGCAAAAAACATCACTTTAAGATGACCATAGTCTTTATCTTCAATGTAAGTGGCATAACGTGTGGTATAGATGCCAAAATTGTCAGGCAAAGAGGACAGGGGAAATCCAAAACCCTGTAGAACAGGATTAAGCGGGATTAAAGTCTGAAATTATCATATTGCGCTGGGTAGTAGATAGTGCTACAGCCGACTCAATAAAACGCAATGGGACACTTGGCATTGCACATTTTCAAGCAGCAAGTCATAAATCTATATTCATGTGAAATATTCTACTCTGTCTGATGAGAACAGGATACAGCTTCAGGTGCTGGTTTAGGGGAATAAAGCACAGATTTTTGCCTTGCAAAGACACATCTCTGCTAGCAAAAATGGAGAGCAGCTTGAAGGATGTATGTAGTTATGCTTGTTTGCAAGGCTATGTAATTTCTACAAATCTGTCGAGAATCCTTAAAACCTGAGATCAAAACTAGCTGTAGGTGTATTTGTAACAACAATTGTCTCTAGAATCATATATATGGATGTAACAGTTGGTATAATAATTGCCAGTTCAGCAATCCAAGGCACGTAAACATTTATTTACCTGGACAGTGAAGTGCTTAAATGCTGGGCTGAGTCAGGTCAGAATGAATTAGAATTCTTCTCATCTCACTGTTATGAAATTAGTTGGCTTAGAGTAACCTGTGCTTTGAAGACCAGTGTAAAAAATGTGGTACAGAGGTGTATTCTTGCATCAACACTGTGTTTTGTTAACTGTGTGTGTGCTGCAGCCAACCGTGCTTTGGCAGCGTGGGACGACCAGAATGCAGGATCTGCGTGACAGGGCTAGCTGCAATCTGGAGCTCTTTGCTGAACCAGCATCCTTCAGGCTCTGAACTGCTGCAGACTTCAGGTCTGTCAGGCCCTAACCATGAAGTAACTGTTTGCAAGGTCCAGTCTGAGCCATAGACAGGGAGGATATTTCTGGTTTCCAATAAAAAAAATAAAAACTGGTGAAGCTCGTAGTCATGAGCAAAAGGTCTCAGTGCTCTAATGGGAACCAGCTGGTGTGGTAGGCCATTTCTGACTAAAATCTGTCTTTGTTCAAAATGTGGCCCCACCATTATCACGGTTGGAAACAATCCTTGGTGCTGACATGGTAATGACAGCTTCATGTTTTATACACATCTAATGGCACTAAGTCCTGATCTCAGCCGGCATTTATCAAGATAACTAAAGCCAGTGAGGCAAGAGCATGGTGGGCTGACTGTATTCCTTTAGATAACAATGTGCATGTTTCTTCTCTGGGAAGAGTAAAGAACAGAATGTGACTGTCAAAATATTTCTCTCTGGAGAGACTCCAAAATAACTGACCCTTACATGAGCTCAGTGCCATCGGCAATGTGAGCTTCCTCACAGACCTGGAGAAAGTGGATCTGTGACCAAGAGATGTGAAGGTTTCTCCTTAAACCAAACCAAAGCCTGGGAGAACTGTGTCCTCACAACATTTCATAGTTCTCACTTGCAATTGGATCTCTCTTGGGCATAACTCTGCTATCACGGTGACTAAATGAGATGATGCGATATGTCCTGTAGGTCTTTTGAAGCTGATGGACAAGATCCTGGTGATCTTGGTGAAGGTGATTCTCATGTAGCATTGCCCTAGAGTTGCTTTAGCTGAAATTTTCACTAGAATTCTACAAACCAGCAGAGAATCAGGCCCTGCAAGTTGAGCTTTACAACTCTTAGATTTTCCTCTTAATCTGACTGGAAAATGGCTCTGCTAATGACTTGTCTGCAAAATAAAGTGCACGCACAGATTCATGCAGAGCTTAATGTGCTCATCTGGCACCCCCCCCCCATCAGCTATTTGCCTTTGAGAATTCTGGGAAATGCATCTAACCAGCACAGAGTCTGTTTCTAGAAGCTGCTGTTGTTTTAGGGGGGATCCATTAAAAAGGCATAGCTGGGAATTTGGAAGGTGTTATTTAGAGTGCTGCTGTGCTGCTGTCTCACCAAAAAAAGGAGCATGGTTGGAGTTAGCTGGTGCTTCCTTGAGCTGGGAGAGAGGTAATGGCCCGTGGCCCACAGGATACTCTTCCCTCCTGTGAGGGAAGAGTGTGCTGTAACGGTAGAGTAAGCTCCAGCAACGCTGCGGCACAGGTCAGAGCCTGAAAGCGCACACAAAGGGCTCTCCCTGTAGAACAGGTCAGGTCATGCTGCTGATCAAATACGTCCTGCAAAGATGTCATAACACTCTCCAGTCTGGGCAACGGGGAAGTATGAGAGCAGGGTTTTGCAAGGCTGGATTCGAGTGCGTTTATTCCCTTTTCGTTCCTTCAAATTTCTCCCTGTTGAGTTAAACTGAGATGAACTCACTTTTTACTGTAGGCAAAGGGCTGACACCTGTGCTGATGAAGTGACTCTTGTATTTCTGCTGACCTCTGTTCCATGCTATTCACTGCAGATTTAATGAATTTTCTGTATGGGCAGCCAAGAAAATGCCTTGTAGCTGGAGGCAGTGGGAGCAGGGGGGCTCTGTCAATTTTCACCTGCCACAATCCTTGTTTTCCTGAGTGTTTCAGGGATAGTCTGAGGGATGCTGGACGTGATCGGGACAGTAGCACCTCTGATACAAGGTTGGCTGTATATCCAGCTCCAAGATGAGCAAAAGCATGCCTCCTGCAGATCTGCAGTGGAGTTGGGGAAAAGAGGTCTGTTAATATTCATGGTACTACAGCAGTAACGTTGGATTTCCATTCTTTGAAGCTAGGGTGAGATGCCCCATACCTATGAAAGCAAGGAGGCAACAGGGTATGATGGTCAGGACAGGGTTTGGACAGCAGGTACCACAGCTGAGCAAGGTATTCAGGTGTCTGAGGAGTGGGCAGAAATTCCACTGAAAGCACATTATCTTGTTCTTTCTCACTGTGTACAGTGGAGCTACTCACTGGTGCTTGCAGTGCTGGATTGGGCTGTCAAGTTACCCGGGAAAGGGGAGACCTGCTGCCCACAGCACCTCACCTGCTCCCCCCTGCATGTGTGCTATAAAATCAGACAGCAGGAGAGGAGTATTTCTTCATATCTGAGAAGCACTGAGTGGTATCACAGACAAGGCAAACAGGCACTTAAGTGTGGGTGGGAACAAACCCCCTATATTTTCCTTTGTTTTTTAACAATGGTATTTACCATGAAGTTCAACCCTTCCCTCCCAACAAATGTTTTTACACGAGATGTTTTTACCAAGGAAGAATAGTAAAACATTAGCAGTAAAATAATATTTATAGAGTTAGGTATTTCTGAAAGTGATTGTGGTTTTCTAGGTAAATAGTTGCTGGATTTTTCAAAATATTCTGCATGTCTGTCAAACTCCTTGCGTTCTGTGGAATATTTCCCACACAGTTTCATAGAGAGCCTTCTTTTTAACTGTTGGTGGTAATCCTGTAATGCTATGTTAGGTTTTTAATAGCTTGCAAAGGTCCCTGATTGATTTTTCACACATTTATTTCCACAGCAATAAGGTTTTACATACTGAGATGTGGGAAGGAAAGAAAAAAAAATAATCACAGGATGCTGAATGTGTTTCAAAACCTGTTCCTGAAGGTCTGTCCTTAGAAAGCTCTCAACCTGGGGGTGGTTAAACTAATTACATTAGCAGTACTTGAGGAGAGCTGGAAAGTTTGCACTTTCTCAAGGAAGGGATCTTTTATTTTCCTCAAAGATGAAGTTATTTACACCAAAAAAAAAATTGGAAAATCCCCTGCTAAGCTACATGTTGACTCCTGCAATATGGATGCTTCTTCTGAAGTTGTTTAACAGCAGCAGGAGCTGCATTGTCTCAGTTTCCATGGTTGAGCTGCAGTGGCCAGGGCCCTGCCCAGGGTCACACTTGAGGCAGTGACAACTGATTGTGTTGGCCGTGCCTAGCTTTTTGATCAGCTCCAACACTGTTCATTGTACTACTCTGTCTTGCCACTTTGAGTTATTTCTCCACTGTAGAAGAGTAGTGCAGGGATACGGGGCTAATTGGATGTCTGGGGGAAAGGGAATGTGGGTTTCTGTCCTACTGCCCCTGCAACCTTGTCTAATTCTGGCGGTGCAGGTTGTCACTGCCCACCAAGGATGGAAACTCTCCTGCTGCCTCTGTGTCTGCTGCCTGGCTGCTAGCGTCCAGGTGTTGTACGAGACAATGGAATAGAACACCTGATGTGACATGAGTGACAATTATAACCCAGAACGTGCCCTAGGAATTGTCCTGCTAAGTTAAACTTCAAATATCTGCAAAGCCTTGATGAAGTTTAATGGGCTGTAGGCAGTTTTGTCATTTACATAGCAAACACCATTATTTGGGATATTTCCTTCCATATCTCATAGCAGCTTGTCTAAAGACTGGAGTCCAGACTGGCTCTTTCAGAGCTCTGGGTAAACAAACAAGCGTGTATCCTACTTAAGGAAAAAAAAAAGACTGGCAATTAAAAGAGACATCTTGCATTGTACAAACAGGAAGGATTGTAAAACACACTTTGCAGGGAGTCGGTGGAAATGTATTCAGTCTAGTTTATAATCACAGCACAATGAAATACCCTGAATATAAATAGCAAGAAATCAATTTTCTTTAGAAAAAGTAAAATAAAGAACATTAAATGATCGTTTGACTGGATAACTGCAGTTTACTTGGTGGTATAACTGTCAGCTTGCCTGTGCACAATAATGGAATTAAAGCAGAGGGGGTATGGTTTAGATGTCTCCTTCTTTACAGTGACAATAACTCCCTTGTTTTCTCTAGTGAGGAGATGTTTATATTCTAATTTTGGCTCTGCAGGCTACACAGAGCCTTAAACTTGCGAAAGGGATTTCTGAGCAGCTTGCTTGTCAAGAACACGTACTAGTCAAAAGAAACGCGTGACTTATTGACCTTGGGTTCACTGAACCTTCATGTTGATGCTTCCGCACCACTAAGAAATCAGCTTCATCAAAAATTAAAGTTCCCAGATTAGAATAGAAGCTTCGACAAAGGACCTGTATGGCTTTACAAATACACATCGATCAGAGGACTTAAAAAGGACTTCGTTAGAACAATGGGATTATGAAAAGCAAATGTTTGAGAGGTAAGAAACCAACTGAGGTCAAAGTTGATGAAAACTGTACTTTTGAAAATATGGAGTTTCTTCTTTTTGTTTTGGCTATCAGTCTTCACTCTTTGTCCTTGCCTTTCATGTATTTATTTGGAGGTACAGTGACAGTATCGGGCTGCCCTCATGACCCTGTCAGGGTGCTGATATGCCGTGGTCAAGAGACTATTTTCATGAAGATGTCAGTTTTGGTATCTGCACAGTATTTATTTAGTGATATCGATTCTGATTGTTTTGGTTTGTTGCATCTTCCAAGTTTTTATAAGTTTTTAAGGAAGCTTACAGGAGTCTTTTGAATTCATACTCTTTTACTATCTGTGTTTAATAGCTACAAAGCCATGACATCCTTATTTTATTAATTTCCTCTGAAGAAACGTATCTCCAAAATCAGCCCAAAGATTTGCATGCAGTGTTAAAATTAAATGAACCTTTAATAGTTTTAGCCTTGTTCTCAAACTTCATGAAGCTTCAGACCTGCATCTCTTTCCAAGGCACAAATACAATGTGTGTTGCTGAAATAAAGTTGAAGACAGATGAGTGCTCCTATATGGACCTGTGCAGAGGAAATGCATTTTTCCACTCCGGAATGCTGCCTTTGTGCACAGATGTGACTGTGTTAACTACTTCTATTCTGTGTATACACATCCACAGAGCAGATAGAATTTCATTTAGAAGTGTGTACATAATACAACTGCATGTGCTTTTCATGTGCTCAAGAAGCATCATGTCTGTGGATGGGAGTTGCTTTTTTTTCCCTAACCAATTTAGCACACTGGCTCTGAAACATACACTCCTGTGTATTTTGCCTGTTTAATTACCAAGATATTTGTATGCTGAGAACTTGGGAAACCAAGAAAACTTGTTTTGCTTTCCCCATAATCTGCAGGGTTTACTCTGATGAGAGTATGTCATAATTCCTCCTGAGTGCCAGTCAAAACAAAGACTTTGCCCTGTACACAGGCAGTTCTTGTTTGGATCGTTCTGGTATTTTGAAATGTGGAGTAAAATCCAAAAGTGATTATTTTCCTTCCTGTAGCTGAATAAGGATAAGGCTGAAAGTGTGAAGAATCTTTAAGCCTAAAAGTAGCAGAGAATTCGATCCCTTTAACACAGTGCCCCTGTGACGCTGTGCTGTATCATGGACAGTTTAAAAGCAGGAATAAAAAAAAGTGGAAGCCTTTCAACCTGTCAACTTTTGCTGAAAGAGGATTCTTCAAATGTTGCTGTCAGTGAAACTTAGTCTTTCTATCAGGATTGGAAGCTTCTGGAGTTAGAGTATATTAGCTGCATGCTTACTTTCATAATTCATTTTCTACTCCTGTACCCTATTTACTTGAATTAATAAGGCATATTTTTTGGCCAAGTCTTATTTTCTAACGGTAGTGGTAAATTTTGTCCCTAATTACAGCTGTTGCACTGGTGAGCCCTTGCTGACACCTGCCTGGCTGGAGAAAACATTTGTCTGTTGAAGCTTAGATGGAAGGACAAAACAGAAGTATCCTAATGAATTACAGATCACAAAACACAGCAGCCAGTGTTGTAAAACAACATAACAGTTACAGGACTTGTTCAGAGTTCACTGATTTAGCAGACTGTTGTCTGTCTTTATATACCTGCTGGAGAATCGGTTGGTGAGCCTGAGGTTATGTTTTTAAACCTCTTTTTAGAGAAGCTCAGGGTTTCAGATTTGGGATATCAATTAGAATGGGGGAAGATGTGTGAAGCTGCAAACTTGGAGACCAGCCATTTGCTGCTTATCTGTGTAACCAAACAACTGCAGTCCTGGGTCAGCGAGCTGGCTTCAGCGGAAGCAGGAGAGGGTTATGGAAGAGGAAGATCAGGGTCTTTACTCAACAGTCTTCTCTCTGCTTTCTTATTGTGGTCTTCCTTGGACAAGTGTCTATGTTGTAACTTGAAAGCCAGTTACTTTGTTCTTGCCTGTAAAATGCAAGAACTTTTCATTTTCTGAAAGCATTTGAGATCTGGATAAACAGGGTTCATAATTGTAGTGATTAACCATCCTTTTAGTGAGTCTATTTTAGACTTTACTGAATCAAACCCATCCGATGTCTTGCTTGCTCTTGAATTCAGAAATTGATGAGAATTTATTTTTTAGGCTGAGGTAGTTTTACAACTATCTAGTAATGTGAACTGGATTATCTGCTGTCTCAACTAGAAGGCAAACAGAAGAATAGTGAATAGTTGCAGACAAGACACACAATGAAGTTTCCAGCAATGTCTCTGAAGTGCCTTGGGAGAGTTAATCATATCCCTGTAGCACCACTTGCTATCAAACCGCTATTTGTCTTGCATTAATGAAGGGACTACACCCACCATAGAAGTGGTAAATGGGGGAGAGCATCAGCATGCACAGTGCCTTCCTAGTGACCATCCAACCAGCCACTGTAGTACCCAGAGCTGTGCAGGTTCCTTTGTAATGCAGATTACTCTCACTGGAGGTTGAAAGTGTATCAAAAGCAATGCAAGTGCAAGCTTATTTAATAATGCAAGTGGAGGGCAAGTCCCAGGAGCTGTTAAAAATACCAGCACAGAAGCTTTTGTATTGACCATTTTCCTTTGGGATCATTGTCAGCCTCAGTTTTGTGTTTTGTTCTTTTTTTTTTTTCCCCTAGAGCTGTAGATTGGATTTCAAGTGGACAACAGCCCTATTTTAAAGATAGCGTAGTCTGGCCAGATGATGTTGGGCACAGAGAGAACCAGCTGCAGCTCTGGCTGCTCATGGCACCCAGGTGCTGCAAAGGCAAACTGGGTGTTAAATTTGCAACCAGACAGGGGTGAAAAAAGGTCAAGAAGAATCTCGCTCTTCCCAGTGTCTGTCAGTAAGTAATCATGCAGATAAAAATCACGCCACTCCCTCAGTTCAACAAAAAATTTCTTTATCTGTATATCCTTATAACATTACAATACAAGCCTCAGGGCATCTCTTGTCCTTATCTAAACAAAAGTCTTCTCTGAAAACCTTAGTCATGCAAGTTATGGCATGAAATCACCCTTTCAGCAGAAAAATGGTAATTTTGCATCTGGAGTCAAAGGAGGACTGGCTTGGTGTACAGAGCTATTATGTTTCTCAGATCCAATCACCCTTGGTAATTTGGGAGCAACCCTCAGATCAGTTTGTAAGGGTTTGTCAGTGCAGGTATGATCCCACTGAAGCTGTATCTGGGTTTTTTGGGGGTCTTGCTGGCATATAACTTCTATGTAGTGTTAGCTGCTTTTTCAGCTGAAGGCATGAGAAATGTGACACTCAGAAGAAACTAAATGGGGATGACCTCCAAATAAATGAAAGCCTATGCTACTGAGTCGTTGCACTGTGAATTCAAGTGAGGCGGGTGTGCTGAAGAAAACAGGACCACAGGGCAACATGCTGCTGGTGCAGTTTTTGTGGAAGCACTTCCAGCTGTCGTGGTGGGTAGCATGAAAAAATGAAGCAAACCTGTTGCATGTGGTTAATTTCTACCTTCCTATTTTCCAGATTTGGTGCAGAGGAATGGATGTACCTCCCCTCTGCTGTTGGGTGACTCTTCCGATCCTTGGTAGCAGTAGTCTGTGGGCAAACACACAGAATGCTTATGTGAACCGAGAGGAGGAAGAGGATACTGTTTGGGCTGTGTCTGTGTAGTTCTAGGTGGGCTCTAGGGGATGCAGGTAGGTGAGCAGATACAGCTATCTCCTGGGAAACAAATCTGTGTATGAGAATAATTTTCCAGAAAGAGAAGCCTCAGTGTATTCCTCATCTTGCGTAGCATTAACTTGCACAGCTCATGTTGAAAAGGATGCTAAAACAGTTCTTAAAATAATTGCTTATAGTGATCCTTTTCTTGGTCTTCATGGTTTAGAAATAATTTATTTGTCCTCATTAGTTCAGGCACAATGCTGAAGTGAGCTGAATCTTCCTTTAAATCATCTTGCTTGTAGCTGGTTGCATTGTTCACCCTGGTCTGTGTGAGTAGTTTCCCCTTCCTTGTATAGTATAAATGAAGCCTTGAGCTGCCTTGGCCCCATGTAGGTGTTGGGATGCTGGGCAGAGGCAGCCAGGCTTCATCCCCGGGTGGTTGTCCTCTGGCTGCAGGAAGGGGGCTTGTTCTGTGGAGCAAAGGAGGAAACTCTTTGGCTGGCTGGAAAAAGAGAAGGAAAAGAGTGCATGACCTACAGGGTGGTGGTTGTTGTCTGTAATGGCTTTTCTACATTTTCTCCTTCCTGATACTTTAAGTTGGCTTTACTCCATGGAAAAGATCCTACAGTATTGTCTCTGTCTCTGGTGCAGACAGACAGTAACTGGTAGGCCCTGATTTCTTTACTTAATTACAGTGTCTTAGAGTGAAAACTTCAGTTCTATGTTTGCAGTGTTATTTCTTGACATCACTTCTGCCTTTTTTTCTTCCTTCTGGGAGAGGCAAAAAAGCAAGCTTTTATAGTTTTTCTCTTCCGGTTTTAAACACTATTGTGCAGTTTCTGCTTCAGTTGTACATATTTGCATTTCCTCATATTGGAGACCTGGTCCTCCACCCTCTCCTGCAATCCTCCAATGCATTGAAGATTTTGAAAGTGCTGTTCATGTTTCTCACTTCACTGTTTATGATGCTGGGCAGCGATGCATTCAGACTGTCACAGCACGGGTAAAATAATACCCACTTCTTCACTTACATCCTATTACTGCACCTCAGAGTGCCCCATCACTTGGATTACTCGGGGGAAAGTCAATTACATATGGCCTTTTGATTTAAAACAGAAACTGTTGTGCAGAGATTTAGAAGCTACTCTAATTTATTTTGAAATGGTCTGTAATGTGTTGGCACTTTTTGGATTGGTTTATTAAACTATGATTTTTTTGCGTCTAACTTCTCTTCCCAAAACGTACCAAATGATCATGATTTACTTTGGACATCTGTTAAATGCTGGTCTGTCTGGGGAGCAAAGCAAAGGAGCTGCTGTCCTGATGGAAATATGGAAGGCAGGCAGTGAAAACCCACTGTGATCTCCCACAATAGGATAACTTGAGCCATGCAGCCTTACTCAGTTCCTCCAGCTTTGTTTCATACAAAAAAGTGTGCATCTCTGAGCATGTTATGATTAACTGCTCTTAAATAAATTTATCTTGTTTAAGACCACCTCAAGCCTTTTTCTTTCAGATGGTTGCCTTTTTTTTAGTAGAAAAATTTGGAGCAGGAGCACTGACAGGATGCTGTGACCATTTTGAATCCCCCACCCATAAGTGCTGAGATATTTCTGTTTTCAGCTGTTACTATTAGTGTTTTCTCAGTTCTCCTCCCCTCCGCCCCAGTTGCAACCAGTACTAAAAAGGTTTTTTGATTCTCTCCTAGCCATTGAAGCAAACCCTGCTGCATTTTAGCTTCCTCCCGCCGGACAGATTTACTCACTGTGGTTGCCACATGTTAGTTACATTAAAGACACTTCTCCCTAGTCTAATGAAGCAGAAATCAATGAGATGTATAAAAGCATATTTTTCTCCTGTCTTCAAGAACATTTTGTGTTCTTCTCTCTCCCTCCTCACTAATTTCATTAATATGGGTTGGAAAGGAGCTCTCAACTGTGTGTCAGGCTAGGTTGTTAAAATACCAACCTTGTCTGGATTTCAGTGGCTGCAATAACCAGGAGCAGTGATAGTCCTGTTTGAAGAAGAATGATGGGTATTTATCTGTGATCCTATGAGTCAGTATCTGAGGTTCTTAATTGTTTGATGGCATTGCAAAATGCACATGGTGAGTCAATAAAGGTGTTACCTGAGTAAAGATGGTTGAAATGCTTACAATAAGGTACTCTAAGGATTATGATGCTTAATGCCATTAACTACATAGTCAGAGATGCTGATTTCTGCTCTGTTGGTCTATTTGTATCTGCAGGACAAGTATAACCTGACTAGGGGTTTAGGAAACCAAGTATTTTCAAGATGCTTTCTAAGTCCATCAATCCTTGCAAAGTGTCTAGGGAGCCACAGATGTTTAGACACTCCAGCCACAAAACAAGCAGCACTGTATCTCAGTCTTGAAATGGTTTATGTTCTGCTTTTGCACGTATAGTTTTGTTATTGTCAGACTAGGAAGTTTAATAGCACAAGGGACACAAAAAGGTTGGGGTTTTTTGTTTCTAGTTCTTTGAGTGGATGGTTCACATGTGTTAGGATTGCTCAAATGACTGCGAGAGCTGGGGATGGGAGTTGGGAGTGCTGGCTCCTTCTACTGCTCCAACTCTCCATTGAGTGAGATCATTTTATATCTGGACTTCAGTACAAGGTTTAGTCAGAGGTGACAGCACCAGAACTCCTCCATGAGTCATTTGCTTAATCCTGCTCCAGACAGAGGGGCTTTTCCTTTTGCTTTATTAGGCAGTCTTTTAGCATCATTGTCTTGCTGTTAGATGGTTGTTGTTCATTGTTTCTTTTTTAAAATCTAAATTAGACTCTTTTTCTGTACTTTAAGATCTGACAGCGGTGGCATTTTCAGCTGTTGCACGTATTTTCCACCTCTACAGGTAAGCCCTCGCCTGTGCCATACTCTAGCAGATTACTTGCAGTCCTAAAGGGAAAACTGCCCAGGAGGTTTCCCATGAAGAAGCTGATCTAATCCATTTGAGCTGGTAGGAGGCTTCTGTGAGCTTTGAAATGTGCTAGACTGTGTCTTACAAGCAATGTGTCACTCTTATAGCAAGGCAACAATAATTTAAAATGAGGATGATACCTACAGGTCTGTAGGTCTGTGACCTAAGAAGTTCTTTCAGTAGCTGCCAGAAATTTCTATCATGAAATCCCAGACCCTGTGAGATATTCCAGGCTTTGCTGCCAACCTGAAACCTGAGCAAGGTTTATGGAGACCTATGAAACTTTCAAGAGAACCATGGCCAGGTTTTGGTTTCAGCTGAGCTTCTCAGAGGTGCTATAAGTTCATTTAAATGCTGAATATGCGGAAACAAGCGCCTCTCCTTCCATGTGCATGTTAATTGAGGACACTTTCTTTAGCTGTGATGGCAACACAGTTTTTGGAACTGTTATGTGTTGCATTAGTCATCAATATCTGAGCGGTTTCTATTGTGCTCTTCTGCCAATGGTCCTAAAAAGCATCAGCGATTCATTTATTCCAGCTGGGACAAGAAAGACTGACAGACTGCAGTGCTGCATTGAAAAGCAACTAAAAATGGAATCGTAGGGTATGTTTATTGTATTTTCATGACTGCAGCAGTTAGGGACTGATTTTCTAGCATACTGCAGTATTTGGGATTACTGCTGTGGGCTGTCCTGTTTCAACCCACAGGATGACTCAGTTGAAGGTCTGCTCTTCTGAAGCCTGTGTGGAGCATCAGTCTCTGATAGTTGCACTGATGAAGGGGAGGGAGCTATACTCTCATTCTTATCCAGCTGCCTGCCATGTTGCTAGTTTTACTTAGCCTGGTGCTAGGATGACAATTCTCAGTAGAGCTGAGGAGTTAGTATGTGTTGTGCTGAATACTTAGAGGATCAGACTAAGAGGATATGTCAGAAAGAAGGATGAACTCACTACTGAGGTCCTTAACTAGAACCTTATAAGTCTGTGTTTGACTTCTGATATGAAATCCTTGCATGACCTTGTGCTCCATGCGATGCTGGAGGTTAGGTGTCCATTTGCAGGGTGGAAAATATTATTTCTCCATCTGCCTGCCCCGTGTTCCTCTATGTTATTGAGTGAGGAGGGCTCTTCAGTGAAACAAGAGAAAAGTCTCCCAAAGCTAACGAGTTGAATAAGACTAGTTACTGTAGTTTCTGCAGCGGCCCTGTCAGAGGATGAATCAAAGCTGCCAAATTGCAGTCTGTGCTTGGAATTGCCTTGGTTAGAGCTGGTCTTTGCAATGCCCCTTTTGCTACCACACTTACACAAAAGCCCTGTCCACCACGGTTTGAATGCTGTTGCATCTTGGCCACTTGTTTTCAAGACAGTCACCTCGGAGAGAGGCAACTGTCTTCCTGCTGCAGCCTGTGCCCTGCCTGGTGTTCCTACACTGGTGCCTGGGCTGCTGACACTCCTGAGCACCTGTTTGCAGCTGAGTTGATTTATCTGTAGTGTGTCAAGAGGAAAACCAGGAATAAGAAACTTCTGCAGAGCAATGATGCTCTGCGTCTCCTCCTGGGTAGAATTGCCCTAGCTGGCTGCTCCCTCATATGCTTATGAGAGGGGAGACTGAGACTGGGAGGTTTTTAAGGTCAGCATCATCTATTCAGAGCAAGAATAGGAGGTCTGACCTTTTTGAAATGGTAAGCTTTGTCAGTGCTCCCATTGGGATTTTTCCCCAGGTGACTGCTTAAATGTCATTTGTGGTAAACCCGGGGACTGGAAGCGCTGTGAACATACCTTTCTCCTTCATGCCGCAGCATTGAGAGCTTCTAATGAGGTTATACGCTTTCTGTAAGTTGAAAACATCACAGAAGTGAAGAGAAATGTATTTTTCATGTTGTGCCTGTTTTGTAAAAGCCATAGTCCTTGAAAATGTCTGTTTCTTTAGCAATGAAAAAAAAAATATAAATTCTTGTATAGCTACAATTAACACTGCAGCAATAACTCAGTGGCATGCAGTCCTTGTGTTTATTGATTAGTGAACAAGCCCTCTGGGGTTTACATTGCTTCCAACACATTTGGTTCCAGCTGAATACCTGCAGTGTGAATTGATCTAAGCCTGTGATTTCTCCTAAATATCAGCCACCCTGTCCTATCACATCACAGCTGTGTCTGTGCTGTTGTAGCTGGGCTAGACCAAGAGGCTGAAAATGAAAAATCAGTGTGAAAAATGAAAGGGCACCTGTTCCAGACTTTGACATCCATGAGCCTTCACTGTCACATTGAGGTTACACCTGCATAATTCACTTGGCTTCAATAGAGCAACTTCTGATTTGTATTTGCATGTGTGAGAAGCAGCACAGCTCCCTCAGGGCTGTGGCAGCTCAGTGCTTCAAAGAATCGGGTCCTTGTTGCAGAAAAGGACCAGGTACCCGAGTTCAAAGTGAAAGGATGCTTACTGCTTTAGAGCTTTTGTTTTCTTTGTGAGCCGAACTACAGATCATTGCACAGGCATTTCCAGTATAGGTGTGGCTGCAGTAATGACTGCTTCTCTTTTGAAGGAACCTGACTTACAAAACAGAGCAGGATATGAAAGCAGAGGAGCTTGCTGTCTGAAAGGGCTCACTGTGGCCAACTGAAGTTTGAATGTTAGGAACAGTGGGAACATGTTGCTTGATAAGACAAGGGCTTTAGCATCCACTGCGCTTGGTGGGTTACTGGAGGTTGTAGGTGCCTGCTGAGGTACCTTGCTGAGGCTCAGTGCAGTGGCTGAACAAGTGCTTTACACTGATGCCAGTGGTGAAATGGAGGCAAAAGAAGGATGGATACGAAAGAGAAGGCAGGCAATGGGTAGCACAGTGCTAGTGCTGTAGGAGTAATTGACTGGATTTGTTTCAGCCTCTAATCTATTTTAAAGTTGATATTAGAATAAGAAATAGCATGTGGCAAGGAGGGTGGAGATACAGGGAAGGTTTCAAACCAGCGTCAAGGTGCGGGCTAATTCTGCAGGTCTATTTGTAGCTGTATAGCAGAAAAAGCACGGGCTGCATGTCGAAGGGTGAGAACAGGCTGATGAGCAAACCAGAGAGTATTAATACATCAGTAATGGGGAATTTCTTCTTCAAGCTGCAAGTTCTGTTGGTCCTAACCAACCATAGATATCCTTCCTCTTTGCTTTCAAGTTAGCTCTTGTGGAGTGAATATGCTGCTCTGAATGTGGAGTAGGCCAGTTCCACTTAGCTGCTGAGCTACTTCATCGAGGTTCTGGTACCTGAGCTCCCCTGGCTATAGCCCAACAGGGGTGAGGTATTGACCTCACAAGTTCTCTTTCAGTTCTATTTTTTACAATTTAAGTAATGTCCCTTTCTCTTTGCTCTTGGGGACACAGTCTTGCGGTAACTGTTTTCTGCAGCGATCTGAAAAAAAGCCTTTTTCTAAAATGTGGCTTTTCCTGATCTTTGCTAATTTTTAATGAATGCTGCAGCAGCAATAGTGAAGAATGCTGTGGCAGGGCTGCAGATAAGGGTTTGAGCATGTTGCGCTTGCAAAAAGACAGGGCTGAGACTTTGGTGGCTGGAGGCTTGTATGCAGAAAGCAAGGAGGGCTCACCTAGAGCAATCACAGCTGCTGCCTCGGATTGTAGAATAAGCAGCAGCCTCCAAGGTTCATTAGACCCTTGCCTATTAAGGGCTTTAAAAACTAGGGTCAGGACCTTGAAACAGATCAGCAGGCTGGGAGGGAGTGTGGTGTGTTTTGCTATCAGTGCTATGAGGGGAACGTTTTGGTTTAACTCCAAGTGGATCAGTGGCTGCAGCACAAAACCACCTGGAATTAATTGAAAAAACTTGTGGCCATTTTCAACAGAGAGGCAGAAGATGACTGAGAGACTGGCAAAGCGCTGCCCTTATCCCCCAGTTACACTAGTAGAGGCAGTGTGGGAGGTTTATGCTGACACTTCCCACGCTATCTGTGCGTTGTGAACTTTCATTTCCAGGGTTGTCAAGGCAAAGTCTTTGATTGCAATTACAGACATGTTTAACTTTCTTGTAATAGAGTTGCATGTGTTTATGTTCACTTTACCATGCTGTCCCAACAAGAAGGCACTGCTTAGAGTGATGACACAGATTCTTACACTCAAATGCTGTTCTCCTGCTCTTGCATGTCTCCCTCTTTCCATAGGCCACATGCATAGCCAAGTACTTGCCTGGGATACAGGACTCTACTCTTCAAACCTGTGAAGATGAAGCCTGGATTTCCCGGTGAATTCCAAATGTCATTAAAACTTTTATTGGTTTGTATCTTATGAACAGTGCCCTTTGTTTCCTTTCTATTCTTGGGCTTTCAAATTTGAAAGAATAACTAGCGGAAAGAATACTTGTTCATAGCTGATCACTTTTGTTGGTGCCCCAAGGAAGGCTCCATGATCTCTGCCTGTGAGGTCATTGGTATTTTAGCATATGAAATGGGATGCTCTGGGTTTTTATGTGTAATCAAGGAGAATTACCCACATGCTCTATACTTCATTTGAGAAGTACAACAAAATACAAACAATAAAATCAATGCGTTCCAGTAATGATTTTTGTTGGCTTCCAAATCTTTGAGAATGTAAGCAAGTTCCTACTCCAGGAGAAACTCATGACTGGAAACCAGGTGGGACTACAACTGCAGTCTGAGACCTGTAATGTGGTAAAAATCACAGAAGCACAGAACATCAGGGATTGGAAGGGACCTCAAAAGATCATCTAATCCAATCCCCCTGCCAGAGCAGAATCACCTAGACCAAGTCGCACAGGAACATCTCCAGAGAAGGAGACTCCACAACCCCCCGGGCAGCCTGTTCCACTGCTCCGTCACCCTCACTGTGAAGAAGTTCAAGATGTTTTAGTCAATGTGTAAGAGGAATTCATTGCAACTTGCATTAGAAAAATAAAATCAAGAGTGAAGATTGATCTATACAACTCCTACTGCGTTGTCTGCCCTGGTGAGAAGGAATTAGGTGGCAAAACAGGATTTATCATACAGTGAAACAAGAAGGAAGCCTCTCAGTTCCAGCTCTGTCAATGGACTGTTGTTGAACATGGGTAGTGTATTCTGCCTCAGATTTTTGGTTCTTTGGCCCACTCTGTCATCCCAGCATCTTCTCAGGCCGTGTTGCTTCTGCTGTAGAAATTTGATTCATCTTTTCTCTGTGGAGCTGAGCTCTGGTCTCCACCTTTGGCAGTCCTTGCAGAACACCCCTAGTGCCAATGACCTTCCTGAGCGGGACAGAAGAGATCTCTCATTCCCTGGTGCAGCCAGTTTTCCCAGTGCTTGATGCATCTGTTTCAATTAATGCTGGTTTTTCAGTGGGTAGTACAATGATGTCTGGATGAAATCTGGGACTGCAGCTCATGCATATACAGATATAGCTGCTGGACCAGTAGTTCGTCTGTCCCCTTTTCAGCTTAGGAGACATAGCTCCAAATTTGATCTCAAAAAAACCAAGCTTCCAGGTCCAAGAAGTAAGGTAATTATTTGGAATTGGTCTTTCTCCTGTTTTATGTTCTTCTTGCATGTGGTGGTCTTCTCCTTGCTGCAGAGGAGGTAGGGGCTATGTTCTTCAAGGGGAAATTCCAGTTTGGGGTAATGCAAATGAAAACACCATGTGTGTCCTTTTTCATTCAAATTACATACAAAAAATTGGTGATACGAGACATGAGCAAAGGCAGAACAGAGCCTAGAGTCTTTAATCTTTAAAATCTATTTTACATGATTAAAAAGATCCTGCCTGGAGAAAAGCAAGACTGGCTATTTATATCTCCATTCTTCTCCCCCCTGCTCCCCCTTTTTTTTCCCAGAAAATACTGCACAGTCTTTCACATCTGAAAGACCACGGCTGGCTGCCATTAATTTTAATGCTAAATCCTCATCAGCATTTCAAAACATTATGAAAATGTCGAAGAAACTGTCTTATAGTAGCTTAAAAATATTGCAGGCAGCAACCTAAATAATACTGTAAGTGCCCTGGTAAGTACAAGAGCACATGCTGGAAAGGAAAAGAGGAAAATAAAAGGCTTTAGACCACCAAGCAAACGTCAGTTCTACAAAGCAGGCACAAATGGATTGCAGGATTTCATGGATGCTGAGAGTTTGAATTACTGAGCTATACCTCACTTACAGAAAATGTGTTTTTCTTTTTCAGAGAATGCATCAAATATTGAATGCTGCTGTTTGCTGTGCAGTCTGCTCCATGGACTAGTACATAAATAGCCTGACGTGTAGGATTCTGTTGAGGCCAAGAAACGCAATTAACTGAATAGAATATGGCCAGAACCCCAGCATTAGTGCTCTGTTGTACTGTGCTGGTGAAGGTGATGGATGCCAATTAAATTTCAATCAGTGGTCAAAGGTTAAACAAATGATGACTCTGATCAAAGTGTTTCTCCTTCAGCAAAACATTAAACCTCCCCTAAATGTAAATACGTGTTTTTAAGTCCTGCTTAAAATTGAACATGTGCTTAAGTGATTTCCTGCTTAGGGAAGAGCTGGACCATGTATTTTTGGGTTTATTTTTTCCAGCTGGGAATATCCTTGCTTACCTAGTTCTCCATGAATAGGTTTCATTGAGGCAGCTATGCATATGCCAGATTTCACCGGGATTTCAGGACATGCTATTGCTGTCTCTCCTGCATTTGTATTTATGGTGCTCCAGCACAGCTCTCCACGTGAGGATTTCAAACACTGATGCTATTTCTGCGTTCATTGATGCTGCTTTCACTGAAGCTCTACGCTCCCATGCGCTGGCAGCATAGGGCTGATGAGGGTCATTCTCCTTTGGCAGTGAGTGGGATGTTGCCAGTTGAGGATGGCTATGTTGTTAGTTCTTTAATAATGTTTTGGTTTTTTTGCTTTGGTGAATATTTAAAAATATTGCCAAACTTCCAGCCTCATTTTAGTAATTAGAAATTTAAATGAAAATATATAATTTTCCAAGGAGGAAAATTATTTTCCTAAATTCATATAGGAACTGGGACAAGAATTCTCTCCCACCAAATAGAGTAAAAAATCTTAGCTTTGCTGGGAGATCTTAAGGTTTGGGGAAAATGTAAAGTCAAAAACAAAGGCAGAGCTGGGAAATTTTCAGCAGCTTCTGTGCTGCTTTTTCTCACTTGGATTAAACATCAGGTTTTAGTATCATCAACAATGTGGATTCTGAAGAATACAAGAGAATGCACTTCAGGCTAGAAAGCTTGTCTTTTATTCAGGTATTTTAAAAATAAAAAGCCACTAGACTGTTCTTGAAATAAATCACTGTGAGGGTTAGACAGGCTGGAGGTGCACACTACATTTTTCATTGCCAGCTCCTTGTAGCCAAGGTACATTGTCAAGACTAACCTCAGAAAAGCACTTTTCTCTCTTCTCCCTGCACAGCTCTCCATGGTGGTATCATTAATGCTGATGGCTGTAATTGACCACAAAGAGCAGACCTTTAGTCCCTACCTGATCTGGCAGAGTGTTTATACACTCTGAGCCTGACCACACAGCAGACTAATGAGCATTATACTTGACAAATATTGTCATGCCTAAACAGAAGATAGTCATTCTGCTAAGACGAGCAGCAAGCCTGGGGGCATTTCGTGCTCAAATACGGAAGTTAAAAATTAATATTAATTCTCTTCCACTCACTAGGGCCCTGAACCAGATCCCTAATGTCAGTTAAGTTTTTCCACTGTGAGCTTTGAATCTCTCTATGAAGTAGGTCTTTAAAATAAAATACAACCAAGTAGTGTAATAATAAATTTGACAGTAATAACAGATGGTGTGAACTGCTTTTTAAGTAGGATAGGGACTGTTCTGGTAGCTGGATGAGGTACTGATTTTGGATGCAAAAGCCCAGATGCCGATTCCTTCTAGATCTAAATATCCAGAGTCTTGATATATGTCAGCTAACACGCCAACATTTAAGTGCTAGAGCAAACCATGGTGAGCAATTTAGAAGTAAATGGGAGCCTGTCCTGTGAAACTGCCTGACTGCTGTGTCCTGCCTGCCTACAGAGCTTTGAGGGGGAAGCTTTCTCTGCCCCACAGCAAGCCTGCTTATAAATCTCATGTAGCTGTAGCACCCATGCTGCTGAGTTGCCTTCTCCCCACTAAAATGCACATGTGGTGCATTTTTTTCTTGATAAACAACCTCAGAAGTTTTAAAGGCTTCTTGAGGTTCTGCTCTTGGATGCTTTAACTTTTTTTTAAATATAATTTAAAAGAGAGCAGTTCTTGTGGAATGAATGGGACTAGAAATTATGCTTGTCTAAACCTCTCTTTGGGCTATTTATCTGGTGTCTAGGTCTAAATGTGGAATTTTTTTTTTTCATAACTTGCTCTGATTTACCCAGCTGCTGCCTCAATTTCAATTTTTTTTTTTTGACAGAGTCCTTGGTATCAGGTAGACTCAGATATTCCCGAAGTTTTGGGTGAAGTTAAATCTCTTTGCAACACAGCAGAGGAACATGATGCTAAGTAGAGAGGGCAGCTATCTTTCCAGCCTGCTGCTGAGAGCTGGTGCTTGCTTTCTGCTTCACAATCTTACTTTTGCACAGAAAGCTTCTGACTGACTTTGAACAAGTGATTCAGCTGTACTTTTCAGGGTGCTCTCCTGGTTCAGTTTTCTCTGGTGTATGTGCTCACTTGAGACCAGCATTGCATGAGTGTGGTATTTTAAGTGGCTGGGTCTGTGCACCTGATTCTGTTTAACTTCTCTCTTCCGTGACTGACATGCACCACCGGAGTCTTGTGTTCTGGACTAGCTCTTGTAGAGGTGCTGGCTGCCCACAGAGGCCAGAGGATGCTCAGATTTCTGGCATGGACTGCCTGGAAGCACTGCCTTTGCAGGCTGCTTTCAGACAAGGACCTGAGCAGCATTTCCTACTAGGGAGGGCAGCTCTGTGCTGACTTGCTGTTTGCCGGACACTTGCACTTGAGCAACGTGGTCTTGTCAGACAAAGCACTACTGATCGGTCCTGTCACCAGATATTAATCTAGGTCAGCAGAACGTAGCCAGCCCCACTGAAATGGGAGGTACAAGTGTGCCACCAGACTGTCACTCTGTCCTTTGGAAGATTGCCCTGTTCAGGAGGTGATTTACAGGGCCAGGTCAACCTGAGCCAACTGACGCAAGTAGATTTTGCATTAGGTCAGGCCTAAATGCACCCCAGGGTATTTTGCTTGCCTTTACTGCAGGCAGTGCTTCAGCTGCTGGTGCAGAGCTGCTCAGAAGTGGTGTTTGAAGGCACAGCCCTGACACACAGCCAGCAGCCAAGCTGCCAGCACTCCACTGGGCCAAGGGCAGTGGTTCTGTGGCATTTCTGTCTGTAGTATACTCCATGTGTCCAGTCAGTCCCCGCTGGGACAGATGTGATTGTCTGTATCAGAATCTAATAATTTTACATTCAGAGTCTTCTGGGCTAAACAGAGGGGAAAAAACCCTAGTTTATCACTGAAAAGAGTGAGGATTCTTCTTTTGCAGTGCTGAAAAGCAGGTGCAGGGGAGGCTTTCCACCAGCCTTGCTTACCTCCCTATGCTCAGCGCACCCAGCACACCTCCATATTCTCACAACACGTGGCCAGGCTCTCAAACCACACTCAAGGGCAAGCAGTGTAAAGTAATTGAGCTGTGCATCCTCTTAGGACTGTCTTGATCCATGATGTTTGCTGTCAGCAAGATCCCAGTGGAAGCTGCTGCAGACATGTCGATGTTCTGCTTCCTCTGCAGAAAAGCTTCAGGCTGCTAGGGTGGTTTTTTTCCTCTCGCTATCACCTAGTTGCTCTCACCTGTCTGCTATTAACTGTTAATATATCAGGGGAAAAACACATCCAGGGGAGAGTATTAGGAATACCTAAATGAGGTAGCTGTGTTATCCTCAGCAAAATATTATTGTTATTAAACGTTCCCTCCAGATGCTTGGACAGCATTACAAGTGCAAAGCTAACATTTCATTAGGGGAAGATATATATTCATAATGGATTGCAATTTACCAAAATACACAGAGGGCCCCTGGTTTGTCAGTGTGCATTTGCTCGGCGAGGAATGCATCTCACTAAAAACCAGATGTCAAAATTAACAGTAGAGCTTTCACAATGTAGGAGAGGAAGCTGACATTTCTGAGCTGGCAGTCCAGCTGTGTTAACGGCATCAGGGAGCCTTTGTGTTATTAAATACAATATTTAGCAGTAGATCTGCATTAAGAGTTCATTTAAATTTTAAGACTGGGAAATCACTCTGCAGTGTTTGTAGCAACAATCACAATCGGGTGACATCCTGAATCCCCCTTCACTCCTTCCATTCACTTGTCAAGTTCCTGTGTGGCAGAACTTCAAGTGGTTGTATGAATTACTTCAGTTGTGAGGAAATTGCAGTGGATTGTTGTCAGGGTCAAGTTTTGGAGAGGGGATGAGGGAGATGGGCTTTTGAAAGCTCTTGTAGGCTTCTGAGTAACTGTTCTGAAATGTAAATTATTGATTCATATTCTCCTGGGGTTTATCTTCTTGGTAATTTAATCTAGTTTTCAGTGTATTTTATCTGTAGCTTTCTAGAACCTGTATTACCCATGTGTTTCATCTTATCTCTCTCCCTGTTCTTAGATGATAGGTAGAGTGAGTCAGGGCACTGGTTAACTTGACTGATGTGTTGCTATAGTTTTCTGTTGGGGTAAAGGTTTTTACCTGTTTTCAAAAGTGAAGATAATTTTTTGTTGGAGCAATGTCAGCGCTGGTGGATTCTCCAGTACTAGCAGTAGTATTGTCAGGAGGTACTTTTGCCTAAGAAATATCTCTCATTTCCCACTGACATTAATTTTTGGAAGTCTCATGGCATTGTACTACATGGAAGATGAGAGATCTTGATGGTCCATCAAGAGTCACCAGGTGGTTGGGCAGTTTGTCTAACTCTGTTCATGCTTGCAGGAAAGGAAGGCAGGAAGGGTTTAGTCAAAGTTCATGCCTTGAGGGGCATGCACTAAGGAGCTGTAGATCTGTATCTCAGGCTGTATCAGGCTAAGGACAATTGCTTGTGAAGTGGTGGGTAATCTTGACTTCTGAAAGGCTCCTGGGGTCTCTAATCCGTGATAGAAAGGTGAATTAGAATCTCATAGAGTCTTTGCACATATTCTGTAGAGCAGGCACTGTATCAAAGGGTGCTGATATGGAAATTAGCCTGTTCTCTGGGGAGCTGGAAGAGGGACTCTGAGTATGCTGCTGCGTGCAGGGGTGCAGCCTCCTGGAGAAGCATCCTTTCCTGGTTGAGCTGAGAGACAGAAATAAAAGACATAAAAATAAAAGAATACACAAACATGGGAGAGATGCTCTTAAGTGACCCTGTGAAAGTCAGTATCTAACTGATAATAAATGGATTTAGTGTATCCTTCTGTGGGTGCTGTCCTGGCCCCAAAAAGCACCCCCAAAGTAGTAGCCTTGCTGGTGTGGCTTTGTGGGCTAGGGGAGCAACACCCCTTTTATAGGCAGAAAGAAGTTCTGATGTACCTGTGGATAAGTGGGACATTTTTCAGGGCAAGGTCTTATTTCCTCTTTAAAATCCAGATAGACAGAGATTGCTATTGACCTCGGCAGTGTTATGTGACCTTATCTACTACACAGACATTTTCCTGAGGTTTTGTATTAGAGAGGTGGACCTGTGGCTTTTGAACCCACCCACGGCAAGTAGAGGTGGTTGGTGGGGCAGGTACAAGGTGCTCTGTGAGACTGGCTGGGAGAAATGAGGGGAGGAACATCTAGAGGGAAGCAGCTCCTCAAGGCAGCGTAGAGATGCTCAGGCATCCTCAGTAAATCACTCAAGCGTGATCCTGAGCATCTATTGCAACAGTTTGCTGAACGGGGCTCAGCGGAGGAAGAAGTCCTTAGGCAAATCACAGTGAGTAAGTACCTCTGCTGTGAGCGTAACTAAGGCCACAGTGCTGTCACACGGCGCAGTCAGCAATAAATAGGTGCCTGAATTAGAGAGAGAGTCTCTGCTGTATTTCAGATGTGACTGAGCTCCATGTACAAAACGTCCTTTGAAATAACAGCTGTGGCTGCATTATCATCCACTGAGAGATAAGCGGTTATGAGAATGTTATAATGATTTCTTCTTTAAAAAAAAATAGGTCTAAACAGCAATTGCTTTTTAGTGCAGGAGGCATTTAAATGTCAGTACCTGGTGTTGATCAGGAAGAGCTGCACTGGTAATGTAGCTTGCGATTTGCACCGAATGATGCGATGAATCACGAGGCAAGGCTGGAGAGGAGGTTTATGGGACCTTCCACTGCGCGAGCAGATCTCAGTCCACTTGCTTCGCGAACGAGTCTGCACTTGTATGAAACTTCTCACTGCTGGGGATTTAGTGCCAGCGTGGGTTTAGCAGCATGTTTCTGTTTATGAGTGGTGAACATGGGAATACCTTGCTTTGCTGAAGGGACTTCCAGGAGAGCTGTGTTTCTAAGGGATATTTAGCATTCTTCTGCACTCTGATGTCAAGTATTTGTACTTTGAAGGGTTTTGAATATCACACATCTATGAGATTTGTTTCTCCTGGCTGTTCATTAGTCATAGCAATTACGTATGTTTTTCAGATTCTACCAAATGCTAAATATATTTCTTCCACTTGGATACCTAGCACCAGGAACCAAACTCTCACGACCAACAGGTAATATCAGTGAATTCTTGGATCATAGAAGAATTTGTATCTTCTCTGTGACTCACCAGGCAATTTATTTATCCAAGCCCTCTTAGAATGTCTTCCCATGAAACACAGAGCTAACTGCAGTGGTGTGTCCTGAGTTAAGGTTAGCTGGGAGATGCTTATGGTTTTATTGTCTGACCTAACAGGCAGTGTCAGGATGTGCATTGCTGTAAGCAAAGAGAGCATTTGCCAAGCTGAAATGGACTCTCACTCCATTCTTTTAATTCTTTTCTGCATCATATATAGAAAACCCCAAAACAACAACAACCAATCAAAAAAAACCACCCAAACAACCCCAAACCCAAGAAAAAAGCCAAAGGTGGGAGGTGTCAGTCCAGCATGCCTCTGGGCTGCTCTCTGAGCATCATTAATGTCACTTCTGCTTGAGGTGGTACTTAGGTCTGGAATCCTTCCGTACCCCGGTTCTGGTAATTAGTCTGCTGCCTCCGCAATGGGGTCTCAACCATCTAAATCCTTGTCGTCAAGCAAGTCCTGACAGCCCCCTCGTGTTAAGTTTTGTAAACACTAATTTGTGACATCTCCCGTGGCTTAAAATCAAAGCACTCAAGTAAAAGTAATAATACCACTGTTCAAGCGACTGTTGCAGAAGAAGACGCCTGTCACCTGACACTAACGGGGTATGACACCCAGCGCGTTTCGGGAGACGTTTCTAATGAGGAGGCACTGGGGAACGGATGCAGCTTTCACAGCCCTGGAGCTATTTGCTCTATGGCTTGCTTGACAGAAGGCAAAAAGGGAGACTATTGCTTATCTTTGGTCAGGTGAACCTAACAGGAGGAGAATGACCTGTCTCCCAAAGTCTCCGTTTGTGCTGCCTCTGTGTGATCTGCTGGTGCATCAGGTAGAAGAGGCCAAACCCCTGATGGTGCTGGGTGCTGCACAGTCAGGACACACCGCAGTTTCTCTCCACCCTGTAAAAGCTGCAGTTCAGCAACCAGAGGAGGTCATTGCCTGAAACCATGCCCAGGTTATGCAGCTGTCTTCTTTATTAACCAGCCTTTTCAACTGTCACATTCACACTGGTTGAACTGCATACGTTCATCCCCCTTTTCCTTTGCAATGACCTCAACTCTATTGTTACCACTGGAACTTTTTACATCTGGCAGTACTGGAAACAAGAGAAGCCCTTGAAACCAAAACTTGTGGGCCACGCTTGTTAGTTTTCAGTGTAATTTCTGTAAGTACTTGTACTATAACCATAATAAAGCCTTCTGAGATGGCAGCTGAACTGTTTGTACACACCCATCTGTTTTGTTTAAGCATGTTGAAGGATAATCACAGAACACTGGAGATTGGAAGGGACCTCAAAAGATCATCTAGTCCAATCCTCCTGCCAGAGCAGGATCATCTACACCAAGCCACACAGGAACATATCCAGGCGAGTTTTAAAGATCTCCAGAGGAGACTCCACAGCCCCCCTAGGCAGCCTGTTCTATCAACATGTAAGAAGCTGAAGCAAACTGGGAAAGCAGACAGGATGGAAGCGCTGTGTTGTGTAAATTCCCATCCCATGGGAATGGAAGGGAGGAGGGGGAAATGCCTCAAGGTGGTGTTTTTGCACAAGCTCCAGGCTGGGTGTCCCCACTTGCAGTGGTTGGCCTGTTGGTATCACTAGTGGGCACTGGGCTCATATGCTAAGGTTTTCTGTCTTTTTCCACAGGTGTGTGTTTGAATCTGAACAATCTAATGGTGTGGGGAGCAGGAACACAGTGGGAAGGAAAGCATGGAGAACAGTCAGTAGAAGAGGTGATGGCCCAGGAGCAGTCTGGGCAACTCAGCCAGGGCTGAGGAAATGAAGGCAGGAGAACAAGAAGCGCCTCTACAGTTGCGGCAAGGGAGGAGATTTTTTGCTTCTTGTTAACCACAAGTGCACTTGGGCCTCTCTGAGACATCACTGGGTGGTAAATGCCTGCACAGAGGTACATGGTGAGTGAACACTCTGAACCTCGTGAGGTCATTTTTTTACTTCCCTCAGGCTGCCAAACATGTGCTGCAAGGACCCTGCTGCCCTGCTCTCTGTGATGCCCTGTGCTTTCTGGAGCTGGTGGAAAGGTGCCAACCCTCACCAGCTGCAGCCCTGGCCCGCGTTCCACTTCAGCAGAGCAAACGTCACGGCGAGCTCCCGGCAAGTGCATCGGGATGGGCACAGCTGGTCATGGTGTCACTCTGGCAGCTCTGCCAGCAGGAATCAAAGCAGCTCCCTTGGGTCAGTCTAACTGCATGAAGTCCTGTGAACTTGAAGGTCTGATGTTGCAGGGCTGGTCTTCTCTATTCTAAGGGTCAAGGTTTGATTTGGAGCTGGGGCACAGAAGGCAGCAGTGCTGTGACCTGGCCAGCACTTCCTATTTCTAGTGGTCAGTAAAGCTCGTAGTACAGTGTGTTCAAAGGCTGTAAACCTGGGCAGTTGCTGCACTGTCAAGAATGTCTTTAATGTCTTTTATTTCCTTTTAAATTCATTTGAACTGAATAATGATTTTTATTTAATTTAACATTTCTCTATTCCTTGTATGATTGGGGAAACCCATGCAGTTTTCGCTGACGACACAAAGCTGGGTTGTGTCGCCGACACCCCTGCAGACTGTGCTGTCATTCAGTGAGAACTGGACAGGCTGGAGAGCTGGGCTGAGAAAAATTTAATGAGCTATAACAAGAGTAAGTGCAGAGTCTTACATCTGGGCAAGAACAACCCTAGGTACCAGTATAGGCTGGGGACTGACCTGTTGGAGTGTAGTGTAGGGGAAAGGGACTTGGGGGTCCTGGTGGACAACAAGATGACTATGAGCCAGCAATGTGCTCTTGTGGCCAAGAAGGCCAACAGCATCCTGGGGTGGATTAGAAGAGGGGTGGTTAGCAGATCAAGAGAGGTTCTTCTCCCCCTCTACGCTGCCCTGGTGAGACCACACCTGGAGTATTGTGTCCAGTTCTGGGCTCCTCAGTTCAAGAGGGATGTGGAGCTTCTGGAGAGAGTTCAGCGTAGGGCAACAAAGATGATAAAAGAGGTGGAGCACCTCCCTTACGAGGAGAGGCTGAGGGAGCTGGGTCTCTTTAGCTTGGAGAAGAGGAGACTGAGGGGTGACCTCATTAATGTCTACAAATATTTGAGGGGTGGGTGTCAGGAGGATGGAACTGGGCTGTTCTCGGTGTCATGTAGTGATAGGACAAGGGGCAATGGTTGTAAGCTGGAACATAGGAGGTTCCACATCAACCTGAGAAGGAACTTCTTCATGGTGAGAGCACTGGAACAGGCTGCCCAGGGGGGTTGTGGAGTCTCCCTCACTGGAGATATTCAAGACCCAACTGGACAGGTTCCTGTGTGACTTGGTTTAGGTGATCCTGCTGTTGCAGGTGGATTGGACTAGATGATCTTCTGAGGTCCCTTCCAATCCCTTATGATTCTATGCAGTAAGTCTGAACATTCCTGCCATGGAAGTGTTTAGCACCAGCTCTGGCATATTTATGTTGGCTCCCTGATTAGACAATGTGCCAAGCTGTCCTTCGTGGCCTTAATTATCGCAACTTCAGGCCAGCGTTGCCTGCTTACAGCATAATCCCACGGCCTAGAGTGAACCCTGAAAATGCTTAATTAAATGACATTCCACAACAGATTAAGGAGTCAGAAGCCCAAGATAAAAGACAAGAGAGAGACTGACCATAGGAATGGCAGGTGCTCTTTACTTTCAGGGTGACTCTTCTGACATGGACCGTTTCCTTTTGAGCATGTTAAAAAAACAACGTTAATTGGTAACAGTTCAGAGTCTCTGCCTGGTTTCCTGCATTCTGAGTGCAGAGTGGTTCAGAAATATCTCAGCTTGGGGTGGTGTGTGAACAGGCTCTGTGGGCTCTCACCAGTTTACATCATCTGGGGATCTGCTCTGTGTGCTCAGCACAACTTGACTGTCTCTGTAATCATGTGTGGATTATGGCTGGACCATGGCGCCTTCTCAGGAGAGCAGGTGTTGCCTGTCAGGTCACAGAGCACGGCTCGTGGGCTGCGTGGCTCTGTGTCAGCTTCCCACAGCCCAGAATCTGCCTGTGCTGGAGAAGGGCTGCAGGGTGGGCACTTCTACAGTGACAGAAACTTTGCGTGCTTTTTTTTGGGCACCTGGAAGAAGTCCTTTCGCAAAGCCCTTGCTGCTTTGCAGCTGTGAAATCCAACGTCAGGCACTAAAAATCAGTTCCTTTAAAAAAATTATTTTTTAGAACAAAAACAAAGCTTTTTCTCTGTGTAAAAGCTAGTGTGCAGTTATTTGGAACAGATGCCATCAATCTGTGTTAGGGAGTCTCCTGGGAGCTGAAGCTGATGTCTAACCACAGAAGAGCAGCATACGAGTACCAGCACTGTAGATAATGTGCAGTTGTGCAGATTAGGGCTCAAATCTTCAGCAAATCTGTTCAGAGCAAGGAGATGACTGCAAGTGGGGCATGTGCAGCACACCCAGCACACATCATTCAGAAGCTCGTTGGTAAAAGCAGTTATTGTTAATAGTGTGTTTTAGCACATTGTTCCTCAATTATTTGCCCCAGCAAATTCTTAGCTGAATAAAACTGACCTGGAGTGATTTCTTCTTTGCAAAGAGAAGTGGATTGTGGTTGGGTGCCATGATGATTCTAGGGGATTGATCTGTATCCTCCTCTGGCCCTATAATGTGATTTAATTAATTAAACCACAGGAGTGGCCAGTGAATTAAATGTGCCTCCTGATGCGGGGGCAGCAGTCAGGAGAAACAAAATGCAGAGGGTCTGAGTGAGGGTGGTCTTTGGCCCGTGCCTGTGCAGTGGGAAGCAATGTGCCAGGCACAGAGTTTGCCTGGAATCTCAGTGCACAAAGGGCTGTGGGTGGCTGCAGCACTGGGTTACATATTCTCATCCTCCCTCCAGAGACCTGAGCTTTAACTATCTTATCCTACAAGTGAAAGGAGTTTAGCAGTCCCAGCCTAATCCCCAGCATGGGTTTTGCCCGTGTTAGAAAACGCACCACACGCTCTGACACAACTGGGAGCTTTGGCTGTGTCGAGGCGAGGACGGTTTATATTTGATAGCGCAAGCAAGGCGGATTATTCCTAAACGGCATCAGCTAAGCTGTGCGAGGAAGTGTAACACATCATTTCCCTATCTCTGAAATAGAGAAGATTTTTTTTTTGCTGAGCAGGGCTGTTCGGTGGATCTTTAGCATGAGGACTGTCTCACTGCAGTTCAGAGGCTGCACACGTTTGCTGCCTGTGCTTAATCCCTTGCCCCATGACTAGTCCCAGCGGTGTGCAGAGCAGCAACCCGAAGTGTGTACCAGCATCAAAACAGCCCTAAGCCGGATCTCCTCTCCTCTGTAATGGCTTCACAGAGAGCCATCCCCTGCCTGAGTACATGACTTTACCCAGCACAGTCTTTTCCCAACATTAGCATTTATCATCTTTTATTGCAATTTTCCTTTTCAAAATGAAAAGTAAAAGGGTTTAAAAGAAGAGAATGAAATACTGCAGCAAAGCCCCCTTTTGTGGCATTCCACGGAGGAATAACCCAGGGCAATACATGTGGCATAAAGATTTTCGTTTATCTGCAGGTATTTTACGCTTAGAGCCAACAAGTCTGCTCTGATTCCTCTTCAGAGCTTTATACGTGCTGAAGAGCTTTAGTTCAGATTTGTTTTTTCTACTGTATGTTTACCATCATTCTTCAATTGGAAGATGCATCTCGTTCTGGTCTGAAGACCCAGTCTTGCAGGGGTTAGAGCATCCTCAGTTTCTCTCATTACATCTATAAGTTGTCCAGCAACAGGTAGTGCTTGGGTGCTTTGCTTTTTGGCTGGGCAGAAGATCATCCAAAACCAAAGGCTGGAGGTCATATCCCAGTTTAGTCTTTACGAGGGTCTTGTCTGTGTGTGTGTGTTTGTAGACAGACTGAGACTCTCCTCAGCTCTAGCAGAGCTTGTGCCAGTGGACCCCCAGGCTGAGGACCTCCTTTGTAACTGGAACAATATAAAGGTCCTTAGACCCACAATTCAGCCTTGAAAGTTTTGCTTTGAAGTTTCTGGGCCTTCACATGTCCTCTAGACTTTCATGTAGTGTTGTGTTTGGTTTTTCTAAGATTTCAGGTAAGAATTCAGCAAGTTGGGGTTCTATCAAAGCATAATACACTTGCTTGAGTCTTAATCAATCCAAACTGTTCTCTTAAGAAAGAAAAAGAAAGGCTGTTGGAGCAGGCCAGACACTTACAAGGCAGCAGATGTTTCTCTTTATTGTCAGAACAGCAATCTTTATTAAATACCAACAAAAGCCCTGTAAATCTGGGAAGGCTGTGGAGTCTATGCTGAGGACACCTCTTCCTCAGGCCAAACAGTCTTCTCAAAGTCACTTGTCTTTCCTGCAGATCCTTTGATGGTGTTTCCGTGACATAGAAGCAAAGGGGGAAATAAATATTTACTCACAGAAATAACCAGGTAGTTTGTACTTGAAAAGAGAATGTGGGACACGAGGGAGGGGACTGAGTTGATGCCTTTCAGAGCCATGCTCTCTTCTCCTTTTTGCTAGGACTAATGCAGAGCCACTGCAGGGGACCCCGAAGATGGCCCAAATTCAGCAGTGGGCTGGAACATCTGGTTCACACCACAGTTAGTGGCTAGGCATGTTTTCTTCTGAGAAGAAAGCAAACAACACATTATTATTGCCTGGGAATAGCAGCGAGAGGGCTCTGTAGGATGGAGAGGGCTCCTTCGGGGTTGTCTGGGGAGCGCCGGGTGTAATGAGTCTGTAGTTTTCATTAGCATTGCTAATGGCATCTTCCACTTTTAAGAAATAACAGCAAGGTTCCATGAATTAATAACAGGAAGAGTGTGATTGACTAAACAAAGGGTGTGCCAGTCCATGCAGCCGGTCTGTTTTAACTAGGGAATGTCCAGAGATATGGCGCTAATTTAATTCTCAGCTGAAACACTCCAGAGGAAATGTCAGATCAATAATGTAGAAAAGGGCAAAGATTTGCTAAGCCTGGCTGGCTTGCGTGTGTTAACTACCGTGAGATAGATACGGATAAATGCTGAACATTAAGGTGAGTAATCACAACTGTCTTGGGTGCCTGGGAGAATTTTCTGCATAAACACTGCACAAAACAAATGGGTTTCAGGCGAGAAGCTGGGCGTTAAGGTAACAGATTGATGTTTTACACACAGCTCCGCAGTTAACATCCGTGGGCTTGCTTGTTTTCTGGAAGGAATAAAAAGCCTCATTACAGACACTGTCCCATCCTCCCTAGTGCAGTGTTGAGTCCGTATGCCTACCACAGGTCTGGGGTCTGGCACTAGCGTGCCTTCCAGCCTGCCCACGTGCACACCAGTACTACCTCTTAGTGCTGTGAAAGCTTGGTTTGTGCCTGGGTTGTACCTGCTTTGCCATTAGATTTTGTGGGTGCATCTCCTGTTGGCTTCAAACTGTGACCCACGGGAGATGCTAAGAGGACAAATCTTGCACTGGTGCTTCAAAACCAGCATGAGCTTGGTGTGCTTTAGGGATTTATACTCAGCTTTGCAGGCTGCTCTGCCTCCCTGAGCCCTTGTAGCTGCCAGGACAGCACCAAACCATAGCATCATAGAATCACTAGGGACTGGAAAGGACCTCGAAACATCATCTAGTCCAATCCCCCTGCCACAGCAGGATCACCCAGACCAAGTCATACAGTCAGAGATAGAAGTGACCACAGGATCATCCAGTTCCAACTTCCCTGCCATGGGCAGGGACACCTGGCCAGAGCCTCATCCAGCCTGGCCTTAAACACCTCCAAGGACAGGGCCTCCACCACCTCCCTGGGCAACCCATTCTAGGCTCTCACCACTCTCACAGTGAAGAACTTCCTCCTCATATCCACTCTAAATCTACCCATCTCCAGCTTTGCTGCAGTTCCCCTAGTCCTGTCACTACCTGACATCCTAAAAAGCCCCTCCCCAGCCTTTTTGTAGGCCCCTTTCAGATACTGGAAGGCCATAATAAGGTCACCTTGGAGCCTCCTCTTCTCCAGACTGAACAGCCCCAACTCTCTCAGTCTGTCCTCATAGGAGAAGTGCTCCAGCCCTCTGATCCTCCTCGTAGTCCTCCTCTGCACTCGCTCCAGCATGTCCACATCCTTCTTGTAATAAGGGCTCCAGAACTGGACACAGCCATGTTCCACCAGCTTGGAGACCAGAATGTGGTACAGGACAGTGTCAAATGCTTTGATCAGGTCCAGGTAAATGACATCAGTTGCCTGCCCCTTATCCATTAATGTTGTGACCTGTTCGTAGAAGGCCACCAGGTTTCTCAGGCAGGGTTTGCCCTTGGTGAAGATTGTTATTCTGATCTGAGCTCATCATAGCTTGGAGATCGTGTCCTCCCTGTGAATGGCCATGAACCTCCTATGGGAGGGGGAGGTACCATGTTACTTGGGAGACTACCCTGGCACTGGGTGATCAAGTGTGCTCAAAAAGCAAATCACGCCTTTCAGTGTCAAGAAGTGCTGCTGTTACCAGTAACTGTGCTCAGCCACGGTCATGGCCAACACATTTTCCTTGCAAGGAAGGCAAGGCAATTTTCTTGACCTTTGGGCTGCAATCTCACAGCCCTCTGACAGTTGCAGTCTTTGCTAAAACACCTTGAGAATTTTTTTGTTTATATAACATTGTCTCTTCCACTAGCAAGAGCAAGGGCTCTCCCAGAGCTTGTGTGTGTGTGGAGTGTGTGGGAACACTGTGTTTTCAGAATTGCCAAAACAAACAACAGGTGCTTGTGTTGTTTTGCAAGGAGGAGCTCCTCAAGTATCAGACTTTGGCAGAGGAGAAGCTTCCTTACAACACTGATCTTCTTACCCCAAAGGCCCCTGGAAACCTGTGTGGCTTATTTACGGTAAAGAGTGCTGAGCTGGAAAATATTTTGAAATCACCTTTGATGAAAAAGTCTTTAAAGTGCCTTCCCAGCTACTTGCTCATCTGCTTAATTTCTGCTTTCAACAAAAGTATGGATCGGTATCAGGTTTAAGTGCAACTGGAAAAGACACTCAGTGACTCAGAGAAGCCATAATAGCCTTTTCCTAGGGGCTTGGCTTGCCCACTGCAGAGAAATGAGCATGGGTGTAGCTACACTGAGGTCTCTACCAGCACAAACACGCGGCTCAGAAATGGTGAGATTGGAAAAAAATGCTGATGCAGTTAGCACCCATCCAGGAGCTGCACAGGTTGGGCGCGCAAGTGCAGAGTTTGTCATGATAGTGGCTAGTAATAGGTGTTACAGTACAGTCCTTTGAGTGGGGCTTCTTCACTTCTCTGAGGGATAAAATACCAGCCGCTGGCTTTTTGGAAGCTGGTAAGATCATGAAGGAATTTCTCACTGCTCCAAAGGACTAGCTCATGCCTCAGGAGCCACTCACCCCATATTTGCCATAGCACGGTGCTGGTTTCGTAGCAAGGCAGTGAGGAATAGGATCTGTCCCCTGGGTGACAGAAAGCTCCTAGCTGGGCAGGTTGGGTGGGAGATGTGTGCTGCTGCTTGCCACAGCACTTTCTGGGGATGTGGGTGCTTTGGAAGAAACTGGGGGCAGCCCAGGACCTTAGTGCCCAGTGTCAGCTGGTCTCTTACTGGGCTGCTCCCAGCTGCCTTTCAAAAGGAGGAGAGAAAAGAGCTGAAGGAGCTGGAACTGCTTTAAGGTGGAACTGAAACAATAGCTTGTGGTTGTCTGAATCAGTTCCCTTGTTCCATGAATTTGACTCAGAGCTGAGTAGTTGACAGTCTCAGAAAGAAAAGGCTAATTTCAATTTTGGTTCTAATAATGGCCAAAGGTCAGGGCAGCTGGGAGGAGAGGGGAAATGAAAGGCATGGGCTCGGCTGTTTTCTCTGAACCAGCTTCTCCCGTTCCTGGTTACCATCTCAGCAGAATAATAACTGATATTAAGCAAAGCCAAGAAATTAAATTAACACACACAAAATCACATTACAGCCATGTCAGGAGTCTTGCTGCCCGGCGAGGCCTCCTGGTGCAAAGTAACAGGGGAAGCAAGGAGAAGCTGATGGCTCAGTGTGGAGCTGATAGCTTGCAGTGGAGCACCTCGCTCTGCCGTGTGCAGCCCAGACCTGGCTGGGACACCTGGGCCACTGGCAGCTCTCCCTGTGGGGCTGAAGGTGTGCTTTGTCATGTGTGTGCCTGCAGCTCAGCCTTCGCTTAGTCCAGCATGTGCTGGAAGTCCAAACTTGAAACATGCCAGCAAGCTCAAGTTTGGATGCATGGAGCTCACATGAGCTTCTTCAGGGATTTGGCCAAACATCAAGACCAGACCATGGCATACTGCAAGACATTTTCAGGAGAGGCAGCCAGGACTGCCCCCCAGCCTCAGCAGCCAGGCTTCGCCACTCACCAAGACAAACAACTTCACCTGCCTTCAGCCTTCTCATGGCTCCAAGCCACAGCTTTGCTTTCAGAGATGTTGCAGCTCCCTCACTCTCGAGGTTATCTGTAGCTCATTTTCTGTTCATCCAGTCATTCATGGGAATTTCTTCACTTCCAAACTGTTATCCCTAGGGAGAGTGCTAAGGTTTCAACCAACGGTTTGTTTTGCAAACACATTAACCTGGGGCTGGTGACCACGGAAACCAGGAGCTTCCTGCCCTTGCCAGATTTGCCAGTGCACAGCAGCATCCTCCTGTGCGTGTACAGAAAGCGCACAAGCCACGGGCCGACGCACGGCAGCAGGGGTGACACAGGCAGATGTACTTTATGTACATGAATAACAACAAAAAACCTCCTAAGGAACAGTCATATCTGAAGAGGTCAGAAGAGCTGATGGGATACAATAGCCATGGAAACCTTTTATGTTTTTCTTCTTGGCAGCAATATTGGTGCCTCTCTGGGTTTGCTAGAGGGTTGCGTGTCAGAATGGTTGTTAGCGCTGGGAGGTTGCCTGCCGCAAGGCTGAGCTTAGCACTCAGGGAGCTGTGCAGGCTGGACGTGACCCTGAGCTGCCTGGCAGAGCTGTGGGCCTGTCACTGCTTTCCCTGTGCCCACTTCTGCTGCTGCCTGCCAGCAGAGTCAGATCTAGGTACTGCTGCAGTGCATGTATGGGTGGCAGCAGCAAATCCAGGCTGGTGATGCCTTCTGCCGGGGGAGGTGCTGTCTGTGCCCTGGGCTGGAGTCTCAGCAAGGGCTACCAACGTTTGTTTCATGAGAGCACTGGCCAAGCTGATGCTCTGTCTGGATACTCTTGGTCCCTGCTCTTTCCTGAGCACTGCCACTGAGACACACTTCATCCTAGAGACACAGACACCCACCTGGAGGTGTCATGGGTCCTCTGAGCCCTTAGCAACACATCTTTCACACTTTCTCTGCAGAAATGGAGTTTCTTGATTGTCTTTCCTCAAAAAAGACACAGGTTTTCCATGTGCTCCCCACTGTATGAAGCCTCAGGGGAGTAACCCAGCAGCAGACATTCTTCCCCATCTGCAGACTGCCTGGTTTGAGCACCTCTCACAGGGTGGTGGTGCAGCCACCCAGGCTGAAGTGCCACTGCTGGGCTGGCAATGTAGTGACAGCAGGAGCTGGGCAGGGGCCGGGAGATGCTGTCAGGCAGAGAGGCAAGTGCTGGCAGTGGGGAACCCTGGCTGAGACCTCCTACCTGCTCCTCCATTTGCAGCTCAGCAGGAGCCAGCAGACTCTGGCCTCACAGCCCTCCTCGCTGCCAGCGTCGGGCCGCTGTGAGCTGCTGAAATACGCCAACACACCTACTTTGTCACCTGCGGCTCTGGTGTAGTGAAGCAGGTTTGCGCAGAGCCCGGAGATTAATACGAGAATTCCCATGATGTGGTTAACGACATCATTTACTTCGGAGGCTCTTGGGATGGTGCTGACACTCGCTTTAGCAGCTGAAGTGTTTAATGTGTTCTCCAAGACGCTCTCTAAACACAGATACGGCTGAGCGACGCAAATGTGTTTGCAGACCATTTTAGGGTTAGCATGCTCCAGAGAAGCGCAGTCAAATCGCAGAGTGCTGCGAGCGACTCTCTGAGAGCATCGTGATTCTGTGAGGGCTCATGATTATTAAATACATCATAAATCTCCCTCTCTGTAGTTTTCATACCTTTTCTCTCTAAGCATTACTCACATAATTTTCCCTCTGAAAGTTCTTACGAGTGACTCACCTTTAGCTCGAGTGAGCAAACATGACCCAGTGTTTATTCTGTTCACAGCTGGGTAATTTTAAGCCCAGATCCTGACCTTAAGAAAGTCCCCGAGCAAGGCTGGTGCGGATAAGGCAGTCCACTGCTGGTCTCTGGAGCATCGTGACTCAGAGGCACATTTCTTATTAAAATGTTTCTGCTTTTAACTCAAGGCAGTCACATCGTGCTGACTGAGGTCACACCCCAGGCAGTGTGTGCTGGGCTGGGCTCCCACCGCTTCCCCGGGGTGCCGGCTGCTGCCAAGGGAACACCAGCCCGGTGGCCTTTGCTGCTGTCCCACCCAAGGTCTGGGAGGAAAACGAGAAGGGAAATACTTTCTTCCACAGACAATTTGTTAAAGCTGTGGTGGGTCCACCTGTTGCTTCCGAGGGAGGACTATAGTTGAGTGTCCCTGGGGCAGGGGGAGGATGGGGAGCAGGGACTCAGGCTTTCACTAGGACTGTTGCCAGCTTCACCAGCCCCATCCGACCCCAGCTGAAGGCTAGTTTTGGTGGGTTTTTCTTTTGGGACCAAGTTTTTTTCCCCCCACTCCTTGGCACCTGAGATCAGTGGATTGGTTCCTTTCACAATGAGGACTGAGAGAAGGCAGAGTGAACACTTCCCGCCTGCCTGCGAAAGCCTTTGTCTCCTGCTGCTAGTCTGAGCAGCTTTTGCAGTGTCTCTGCAAGCTTTAGTCTCGAGTTTTGTTTTCAGTTTGAGTCTGGCCACCAGTCCCACATGGCTTCCTGGCTGGCAGAATAATCTCTGAGTTTAGCACACAGAAGGCTCACAGGGTGTCCAAGAGCAGGTGAGGGGAACCCCACGCCCTGCCAGAGGAGAGCAAAGGCAGCAGATGGGAGGGATCAGGCACTGCAAAGGGGTTGGGTAGGGAGGGGGAAAGACTCCAGGACGAAGGGCAGGGCTGCAGAAAATGAGGGGGAAAAAAAGGCAGTGCAAAGCCTGGTGTCAGTGCCCTTCTTCCGGGCAATTTGCAGAGAGGAAGGGACCTTGGCCGAGAACCAAGAACTCCGGTTCCTTGGGTTGGTGTTTATCTAGTGTAGCAAGGAGAGATAAAGAGAGAAGCAGCAACTGAAACAGCAGCAGCAGGCTGGGGAAATCACAGCCCCTGTATCACGCACTGCCCAGGAGTTGTGAGAAGGGCAGCAGAGCCACTTGGAGACAAAATATAGGCTCCAGTGAAAATTATGTGTTCTTGTGGCCAAGACAACCAATGGTGTCCTGGGGTTGATCAGTAAGGGGTGGTTAGCAGATCGAGAGAGGTTCTTCTCCTCTACTCTGCACTACTGAGACCACATCTAGAGTATTGTGTCCAGTTCTGGGCCCTTCAGTTCAGGAAGGACATGTAGCTGCTGGAGGGTGTCCGCTGTAGAGCAACGAGGATGATGAAGTAGAACACCTCCCTTATGGGGAAAGGCTGAGGGAGCTGCATTTCTTTAGCTTGAAGAAGAGGAGCTGAGGGTGACCTCATTAATGTCTAAAAATATGTGAAGGGTGGGTGTCAGGAGGATGGAGCCAGGCTCTTCTCAATGTCATCTACTGATAGGATGAGGGGCAATAGGTGTGAGCTGGAACAGAGGAGGTTCCATAGAAATATGAGAAGGAACTTCTTCACAGTGAGGCTGACAGAACAGGCTGCCCACGGTGGTTGTGGAGTCTCTTTCTCTGGAGATATTTGAAACCCGCCTGGATGTGTTCCTGTGTGACTTGGTGTATGTGATCCTGCTGTGTCAGGGGGATTGGATTAGATGATCTTGCGAGTTCCCTCCCAGTCCCTAATGATTCTATGATTCTACAATTATGGGAAAATGCTGGAAGGAATTTTAGTCTTAGCTTGGGAACTGGTGCCCTAAAAGCTTCTGAGCCCTGGAAGTTTGTTTAATTATCAGCTAATTGGCTGGGCTGTATCACATTTGTGACAAATGAGGAGAGGAAGGATGGGAGGCTGTGGTATGTGGAAGAGAAGCTGGTAATCTCCTATTTAAGGTGGCTTAAGAGGAAGTTACCAGCCTGGCTTGTAAGAGGTCAGTGGGTGGGTTTCTATGCATGATGGGACCCTATCCTGCTGTGTGTCCCCAAGAAGCTGAGCGTGTTGCCAGTAAGTTGTGATGGGCTGGCCTCTCCTGTTTGCAGACGAGCCTTTGGAGATCACCTGCTGCTGAGTTTCAAGGGCTGCTGCCCCTAAGAAGAGGAGAGTGAGGTAACGTGTCATTTTTTAAGTGGGTTTATTGCCTGGGAAATTGCCTTTTGAGAGGGTCAGAGGGGGAATAAAACAGTAACTGTGATGCCGTGAGCCTTTAACACTGTGTAAAAGCTGCTGTAAAGAGACTGACAATTTTTGTCTGGAAAATACGAGTAGTCTTAATCTCATGTCCCCGTCCTTTATAATGTGCAATTTGAAAACACGCTGGTGTTATCTTTGTGTGATATAGGGAGCAGCCATGTAATAGTGTCTCTTTGAAGGTTGTATTAGAGCTCCCTATCTTTGCTCAAGTAGGTACAAGGTCAAATCCCAGCTGATATCTCAGAGGAATTGTAGAACAGCTGAACAGATGTGAAGTTGAGCCTCTGACTTGGGGTGTCCCTCTCATCTCTGTGCTGTAGCTGGACGTAGTAACAATGAACAGAACTTGCTTGTCTGTGTTCTGGTCGTGGTGAAATTAGGGCTAGAGCAGTTTGCTACCTTACAGATCCTGTGTAGATCAGCCGAGCTGAGGGCATAGGAAAACCTGGGAGGCTAAGAAATCAATAGGATTGTTTTTTAGGACTGAAATGCAGCAATTTTGGGTTCCAGATGCGCAGTGCTTTGGAAGGAATGATCTGGTGGTTTAAACATTGCATCTTGTTGAGCAGAAATATGTCGGTGAGGATATTAAGTAGCAGTTAAAGCACAGAATCATTCGTGTTGGAAAGGACCTTTGAAATTGAGTTCAACCATTAACCCAACTGTTCCAAACTCACCATTAAACTCTGTCCTTAGGCTCCACATCTGCAAGCTTTTAAATGCATCCAGTGATAGTGATTCAACCTCCTCCCTAGGCAGCCTGTTCCAAGGCTGTTCCTCTTGTCCTATCACCTCTTCCTTGTGAGAGGAGACCATCTCCCACCTCTCTACATCTTCCTTTCAGGTAGTTCTACACAGCAAGGACCCTTCAGCCTCCTTTTCTTTAGACTCAGTAGTCTCAGCTTCTCCTCACAAGGCTTCTCCAAATCAGCCTCCACATTCCAGCTGAACTGGCTTTGCCACCAACTTCTGGAGCAACTGTGTTGTGTGCTCCTGAGAGGCTATTGGGAAGGTGCAGAGCTCTGAAGCTCCCATTTACCTCCCTACTTCCAATAGTCAGTGCAGGACCTCAGCACTCGATGTGAGCTGTTGTCCTCATTTGCTCACTGCTTTGGCCTCTCCATATCTGAGACAGGATTATTAATATGTTTTTGCCTCCCAGGATGACTGAGGTTAATTGAGATTTGTGAGGTGCTTAGATACTGCAGTGATGAGCTCGGTAGAAATGGGAGGCAGCAGAAATGTCTGTGCTGGTGGGAAGGGTTTTAAAAATAAGTCTGGAAATAATCAGAAAAGATCTTCTCAAAAATAAAGAGATTATTTCCTATCTCTTCTTTTATAACTAGATAATTTTAAAAGCAATTGTTGGGGGGAGGGGGGAGAATATTATTAGACACTTTTTAGGAAAATCCACTGCTTTGATGATTATCTGATGGCAAAACAGATCAAACAGAACACTTTCTGATAAGAGGCATGTATTTGCCAATTGTTAAACAAATGTCTGCAAGCCCTACCCTCAATATTTACCTTTAGAAGTGGCTGAGGACATTGGCTGCTTATGCCCACATCCCATGCAGGCCAGGGGAAATGGGCATGGGACCCAAATGGATCTCAGTGGAGTTCAGTTTGAGTCTGCCGTAGAGCAATGAGGATGATGAGGGAGGAGGAACACCTCCCTTATGAGGAAAGGCTGAGGGAGCTGGGTCTCTTTAGCTTGGAAAAGAGGAGACTGAGGGGTCACCTCATTAATGCCTATAAATATGTGGGGGGTGGGTGTCAGGAGGATGGAGCCAGGCTCTTCTTAATGTCATCTAGTGATAGGACGAGGGACAATGGGTGTAAGCTGGAACATAAGAGGTTCCACATAAATATGAGAAGGAACTTCTTTACAGTGAGGGTGACAGAGCCCTGGAAGGGGCTGCCCAGGGGGGTTGTGGAGTCTCCTTCTCTGGAGATGTTTAAAACCTACCTGGATGTGTTCCTGTGTGACTTGGTGTAGGTGATCCTGCTGTGTCAGGGGGATGGGACTAGATGATCTTTTGAGGTCCCTTCCAGTCCCTAATGATTCTGTGATTCTGAGTCTGTGAATGGTGTGGAAAAACCCATGAAATGGGGTACATGGAGTAGGAGGAAATGCAGCCTGTGTCTGTGACAAGTGCAGCACAAGACCTGTTTACAGTGTCAGTGGATGTTTCATGAGGCTTTGTGGGAATGTTCATCCTCAGTGGGTCTGTGTCTCCCCATAGGGATTGTTTAGGATTGTCCCTCAGTGCTCCTCAGTACCTTCAGTAAATCTGACCATGGCTTCCTGCAACTTGAGTCCTAATCCTGAGACAAGCCCCAAGTGATTCTGCTCATCTCCAGCTCAGGGGCAGTTGCATTTGCTGTGTTGTGGTGGTTTGCATTCCTGGCTGGCTTTTAGTAGGAGGGAAGATCAAGTCTTTGAACCTCAGAAATAGGTGTGCAAATGAAAGGTTTGCTCCTGATAAAATGCACTGAGAAGAGCTTGGAGAGAAAACAGGATGTGCTTGAGCTACTCACATCAGATCTGTTTGATATCCTCTTCTGGATGGCATAAAAGGGTGTTTGCAGGGGTTGGCATTTGTTGGCCTCTGGTTTGCTCTCTGTAAGAGAGAAGTGGTATGAAACAGGAAAGCAAAAGAGAAACTGGGAAGCTCAAAGGTTGTGTAACTGAAGTGCAAGTCGTTAACCATAATCTAATGGAAACCAGTGTTACAGTAGGTACCGATGGATAAAAATAGATAAAACATCTTGTCCTGCCTCTGCTATAGACTGGGAAACCTTGACTGATGTTTCATTGGTCCGTCCTTCTTCCTCTGCTCCTTTAGTGTCTGTGTCACAGTTTAGGGTGTTGTGCAGCTGTTTGTGTGGGATGAAGAGTCCCCAGCATGATGCACAGAAGGATCCATTGCACTCCCTGTCCCATTCTGTCCCATTCTGCATGACTATCCTGGCTACATCCCATCCCCAGCGCACCCTTCACTGGTATCTTTGCTACAGTGGTGATGTGCAGGGCACCAGCACAAGTGTTGGGGTGTCTCTGGACACCAAGCTACTGATGTCAAGTACCCACCAAGCACTCTGTGCACTGAGAAGCTACTGAACAGCTTCACGTGGCTGCGCCAGTGTGATCACTGCTCTGGTGGGCCTTGGTCATGAAATGGGGCCAAATGGGAACACCAGGTCCCCTGTGCTCACATAGATGTGCTAGAATCATAGAATCATCAAGTTTGGAAAAGACCTTCAAGATCATCAAGTCCAACTGTCTACCCTGCAACTTGGAATCGCTGAGCAATTTCCTGAAACACTGTATCTGCCTGTTTGTTGAACCCCTTCAGGGATGGTGCCTCCACCCCCTTCCTGGGCAGCCTGTTCCAAGGCCTCAAGAGTCTTCCTGGCAGCAAGTTTTTCCTAACATCCAGTCTGATAGAAGCACTGAGCCATCACACCCGGGATGTATTTGGTGCTCAGTAAATGCTCAGCACCATGTCCCTGCAGGTTTCCCTGGGCTGACAGTCTGGAAACCACTGAGCTTTGCGACAAGGATTGGTGCTGGCAGCAGCAGGGTCTGTGGGGGCTGCCCAGCCGCCCTCATCTTATCCCCATTTCCTCTTCTCCAGTAGCACAAAATGATCTCTCAGAAGTTAACTAAATAAACAAATACGAAGCTATTTATTTTCTATTGTCATAGAAATGCTGTGGGCTCAGGCAGGGTTTTGTGTTCACTGTTCACATCTGCAGCCCTGCTGTGCTCGGGGTGGGAGACAGACTATCCCTTTTATTTGCTCCAGCCTTGCCAGTAAATCAGATGGGAAGGATCCTGCCCTGCAGCCACCCCTCTCCAAACACTCTCTCCTTTCTCCTTGGGCCCCGGGGAGCTGAGCCGCACCATTCCGCACGGTAAACACTGCCAGTACGGAAAACAAACACTTTTTCCTCTCTGTTTGGGTGCGGGGCGGGGGGGAAGAGAGGAGAAAAAGGCATCAGCAGTCGTCGTTTTCCCCCTGAGCTAAAGTAACACAGCCGTGCAAGCTGAGGATGCAGCTGCGGTTCAGAAGGGGGTTATTTTTATTTCTTTAATACACCACTGGGAGTTCAAACAACGTGTCAGTGATACGTTGCCTTTTGCAGAGAGCAGCTTCTTTGTCTCCACCCTTCTCTTTTTTTTTAGTGCTGTATTTTCTTGAAGCATTTTAGTCATTCCGCTGAGCGCAGGGCTCATTTGGATAAAAGCTCCACTGTGACATCCACAGCCTGGATCCACGGAGTTGTTTGTTTCAAGGCAATAGTCTGGAAGAATTTATTGAACTGGCATCTCCTCCCCCCCGCCCTTCCCATGTAAATTAATGAAATGAATGTTCTGTGGCACTTGTTAAAAAGCAATAAATCCTCTTTTGCACATTTTTCTTCAAATGTAAGGGAAAGCGAAGGCTCGATTCGGTCTTGAAGTAGTAGAACTGGAGAAACCCTGCTTCCCCTGGTGTTTTGCCTCAAGGTGAGGTGCTTTGTTTCAAGAGCCAAAGCAGCCTGAGGAACCAAAGATACCCTTGGACCCCAGAGGTCTGATTCTGTTGGCTGTCACCCAGCCAAATCCTCCAACCCAGGTGTTTGCAAACTCTTCACCTGGAGGCACCCACATCCCCTGGTGAATCCAACCCTGTGTTCAGACTGGTAAATCCAGGAGCAACAAAACAGCCCAGAGAGGTCTAGATGAGGCATTCATGGGGGGTTTAGTACAGCTGAGGACCTCTTTATATCTGTAGTCAACATCGTACATTGTGACACTTGGTGATGAGTGTGTGATGACATTAGTCTGCACTTAGTGATGCCTGAGTGTCTCTCAGTGCTTTGCAAACCCTGATTAAACAAATGGTAGTTAATGGCTCTTAAAACTACTCATTTTTTAAAGTCTCTCTATTGCTGAGATGTGGTGAAGCCACTTTCTTAACCTCTTGTGCTCAGTCCATGGCAGCACTGCAGACAGGAGCAGGTGCCCTCAGGTTGCTCACTGCCCTCCTGGGCTGCAGCGTATGTTCCAGGGTCTGAGCTGCTTGTGCTGGGGCGCTGATGTAGCGGAGTGGTGGCCTGGCTTGTGAGAGAGATGGAAGTCTACTACTACAGCCCTTTGGCTAACAGTCGTGTCGTCTCCTCTGTGCCAGGAACCCCTTGCATGGTGCACAAATATCTTTAAGGATGCCCAGCAGGTCTGGGAGAGTGAGAACAAGGCAGAGCAAAGGTGGTGGGTAATGGAATTTGTGACCGCGGGCAGAGTCTCTGCCTCTTCTGTCTGCACCGTCATTTTGAATTGCCAAGTCATGGCAGATATGGGAATTCCTTCTCCTATCTGCCTTAACCCTACAGGGTCTCTTCTCTTTGCCTTTGACTTGTTCTTCTTCCTGGCCAGCTGACCAGGGAGAGATTCAGTTGCTCAGGCTGTGTGTAGGGGATGCACCTGCGCACCTGAGGGATGGCCAAGGGCTCAGGCCCAGCCAACATGGATTCAGGAAGGGTAGATCCTGCCTCTCCAACCTGATCTCCTTCTATGATCAGGTGACCCGCTTGGTGGATGTGGGGAGGCCTGTGGATGTGGTCTATCTGGACTTCAGCAAGGCCTTTGACACTGTCCCCCACAGCAAACTGCTAGCTAAGCTGTCAGCCCACGGCTTGGAGGGCAACACTCTGTGCTGGGTTAGGAACTGGCTGGAGGGCCGAGCCCAGAGAGTGGTGGTGAACGGTGCCACATCCAGCTGGCGGCCGGTCACTAGCGGTGTCCCTCAGGGATCGGTGCTGGGCCCCATCCTCTTTAACATCTTCATAGGTGATCTGGATGAGGGCATTGAGTCAGTCATCAGCAAGTTTGCAGATGACACAAAGCTGGGGGCAGATGTGGCTGGGCTGGAGGGCAGAAGGGCTCTGCAGCGGGACCTCGACTGCCTGGACAGTTGGGCAGAGTCCAACGGGATGGCGTTCAATAAGTCCAAGTGCCGGGTGCTGCACTTTGGCCACAACAATCCCATGCAGAGCTACAGGCTGGGGTCGGAGTGGCTGGAGAGCAGCCAAACAGAAAGGGATCTGGGGGTGCTGACAGAGTCAAACCTAACTGAGGGCTGATTGTAAAAAACGGTGAAGGCTGGAGAGGTGGGTCAGGTGGTGGACTTTAGAGTGCTGCAGGTTTCTCCCATCTCTGGGGAGAGCAGAAACGGAGCAGCCTGTGCAGAGGATACCCAGCTTTTCCAGACTAGCCCTTAGTGGGCTCAGCGGGGTGGCAGAAGACTTGCCATATGTGTTAGACAGTGAAAATAGAGGAACCTCTTGCCACTGCACGCAGCATATTTTGCAATTGGATTTTAAGTCCTCCTGTTGCAAAGTGTGCTTGGCACTGCAGAAACGTACTTAGCGTGCTTGAATGGAAGAGAGCAGAGCAAATCCCACACTGTGGCCACAATCACTGCGGCTGGCATTAGCATTTGGCAGTGGGAATGCTCTCCAGAGGGGCAGAAGCTGTCACAAATGTGGGCTTTGTGTGGATGAGGGTGTGGGGGCTTTTTGTTTGGGTTTGGTGATCTGGGAAGTAGCTGCTCACTAGAGGAAGTCTCTTAATCTGTGTTTGCCTGCATCAGAGCACCTACCAGATGGGATTTTCTTCCTTTCTCTGCACCAGAGAAGGCCTTAAATGGCCGTGTGAGCCACTTGCTGGCTTTGCCTGCCAATAAAGCCCTGATGGTAATCGTGGCCACGTGGTCAGTGTCCTTGATCCGAAGTTTGTCATCGCGCGTTACGGCTCACAAAGCCTTGGCTCGGTCTTTCAGCTGGAGTATTAAACCTGATGACAGATGCCAGCTCTCCCAGCTCCACTGGTCTCTGGAGTGAGCAGGATCGTGAGTGTTTTGCCAGATAAATAAGGGCTGCAGTGTAGCACTGGGGGAAGGCAACGGCTACTCTGCCCAAAAGTGTTTGCTTCCAGCGTGGGGATGGGCTTCAGCATGAGAGGCGATGCTGGAAGCGGTTAGTGTGGGATATAACTGTGTACAGGGGTGGTACTCTTGTCTCAGAGCTTGGGGTAAAGGTACTGAATCCTGCTTGGTTTCTGAGTGCCCATTACCCTTGGAGGTTCCAGGAAGGATATTTCAGCAGGATTTGTCCCTCTCTCCTTAGGGAGGCTCTGCAGCCAGAAGCAAAGTGTGGAAAGTTATGCTTGCTTTATTTACTTTGGGGGGGGGGAAAAAACTTGTTCCTTGTACTTTTATGGAACAACAGAGGCAACATCTAAGTGCCTGAGACTTTGAAGTAAATAAATAAACTTTCAAAAAAGAAAGTTTATTTCTGTTTCCAAAACAACTCTGTCTTTATTTCAGCAGTGTAAGAAAGACTCCTGAATCTTTCTGTGAAACAAATTACCCGCTAACAGCAGGGGAATGATTTCAGACTCCTTCCCATGTATCCAGAATATCACAAAGCAGAGCTACAACCTGGAATTTAAACCCCAAACCACTTCTGAATGGCAGCTTTAGAGGCAGTTTGGGAGATGAAGATGCATATTTCACAAGTGAATGAGCAGCTCTGAAGTGTGGCATTTCCTGCCTTTCAGAGGGTTTTCAGTGGGTTGGCTGATCCAAGGTAATGAGTAGGGATGGGAAGTGATCCCTGTGGCTGCAGAGAAGGACTGGGAGAAAGGAGGCAGGAGGGTAAAGAAATTAACTGGGAGTAGAGACTAGAGGTGTGCGGCTGCTGTGGTCAAAGGACTCTGTGGGAGCTAACCTCTGCTGGTCCCATGGCATTGTGCTGGTGCTCCAGAGACCAGCTCATGTCTCTGACTGCCATGAATAGTATCTGTCATTTACAGAATCACAGAATGTTAGAGGTTGGAAGGGACCTCGAAAGATCATCTAAGTCCAACCACCCCTGCTGGAGCAGGGTCAGCCTACAGTAATCTCTCAAGATGTCCTACATGGGGCTTGAACCCACGACCCCAGGAATTCAGAGTCCCATGCTCTGCCAACTGAGCTAACCAGGTGCCCCAGAGATGAATCAAATGTGAAGGTCCGACTTTAAACCAAACCAACATTACTGGTCCTATCCTGGTTCACCTTTTCCCACAAGGTATAAAAGAGCCCTGAATGCAAGATGCTGGGGCTTTTTTTTTAAAAAAACTAGGCCTTTCCTTCATCTTCATCTGAAGAAGATAAAGTTGGGATTTGATCTTTATTTCCTGCAGAATTTCTTGATGTCCTTTTGTGCTGGAAGATCATGCACTCTGCTCGTCCATCTTCCTTCTCTGGAGCCAGAGGGTTCTTGTGTTATGAGCTGACATGGGAGGAGCAGCATGTGGGCTCTGAGCTTTACCTGCTGCCTTTCAGAAGAGGCAAATTGTGAATGTTTTGATAAAACTTCATGGGAGTTCTTTCAATTCTTAAAAACTTTGTTTTCTTAACATCACTACCTTCTTGGCCACCACTGGACCTTTCCAGAGGGAACATGCTGTCTGCTTTGCCACAGGCAAGCCAGCCCTGCAGAATCTCTTCAGTTGGAAGAGACCTTGAAGATTATCAAGTCCAACCACATTGTTCCAGCCCATCACAGTTTGCTTCAAAAACCTTCTGCTTCTGAACAAACTACCAGAAGTTTCCTGCTGAAGCTCAAGCCTAAGCTGATCTTTACTGATTTTCTTACAGTGTGTTAGCAGTCTGGGGGCTGAGGCACTGGGGGCCAGGCTCCTGACACTGAACACTGTCTTGTGGTCTTTCCTTGACAGCCAGGGTTTGTGTCTGATGAAGACCCCTGAGCTTGCACTTGATTAAATATTAAAACCTCGTGAAGAATCCTTCCTTCTCTCCTTCTTGTTAAGCAGATTTATAGCCTGGCTCAGAGTTGCCCGTGCTGTTATAGTGTAGGTGAGATTTGTGCTCTGCTCCTCGGTGCTCACCTCAAGCTTCTTCTGCACGTGTGTACCTACTCTTAGATATTAAACTAGCAAAAGGTGTCAAAACACAGCCGAGCTGCTGTGATATACAGCACTCTCAGACTCTTCCTTGTGTTAGGTTTCCTAACCTTGGACACTTGGATGTTGCTGCAAAATGATCTGTGAAGCGCAGTACTGGTGGATTTATGGTGGGCAAGGCTATCTGCAATGCATGCATCACAAGGAGTAAATATTCCAGGGGGATAAATAAACCGTAGCTTTCTGATCTGTTCGTCTCCAGCATCTTCAGTTTGGTCTTTTTAAAAATGTTGTTTCTGCAGCTCAAACTTTGCTTAAAATAACCCCGAGGTCTATGGGTTTCTCTCTAGCTCTTCAGCTTTTGGAGCCAGGAAGGCATGTATGCCTTATCAGGAGAGATGGACACTGGCCAGTGACACCTAACCTCTCACATCCTATCCCTTGGGAGCCAAATGGTTGGAAATCAATGAGGCCTGGGAGTTAATGCCTCTGAACCCTGGACATTAATGCCTTTGGGCCGCTCAGGGCACCGCTCAGCCCCTAGATCACACATTTTAACTGAAGTGGTTACAAAACAGATCTGTCTAAATTGGTGTGAGCCCCTTTGTGTGGACACTCCTAAATCAGTTTAAGAGTGGCTGGTATTGATTTTAACTTAATGTGGTTTGTTACTGAAGTAAGCTGGATCAATAGTGCTAAATAGGTGCAATTTCTTGTGTTGACTATGCCATGGGAAACCTTCCTGGAGACAGGGAAAAGGGTTGGGTTTGTTCTCCTCTTGCTTCCCCGTGATAATTCATCTTTTTTTTTTTTTTTAAGGCCAGCTTTGGGATTTTTCCTGAAAAGATCTCTCTTTCAACAGAGCTTATGAGGTGGGAATAGTTAAATCCAGAATCCAGATCAGCTTATTGGAATTTCTGGAAATGCAAAGGTTTGTGTTTCACTTGTTTGCTACCCTTACCTTTGAGCTAGGAACCCATGCAGGGAACCAGCACCTGAAGGTGTCCAAAGGCTGCAGGAAGGGTGTCTGGGCACTGCCTGGAGCTGTGCTTGGCCATAGACTTTCTGCACAGCCCTGAAGAAACCATGAGGACCCTCAGCCTCACTTACCCAGGATACTGCTGCTTGTGCCTCACGTGTACAGAGATTTTCTGATGCTAATGGAATTAGGAAGAGGGTGCAGATAAGTCTTTGAGGAATCCTTGTGTGCAGGCTTGCAGCCCTCCTGCCCAAACATCTCCACACTTACCATCAGGGTGAACAAGAAGAACAGGATCTGGGGTCCCATCAGGAAAGATGGAGTGGAGGATCACTGTAACAAGAACAAGCTGCCCTGTCACCTTATTGGGACTCGGGCTCTGTTGAATCCAGCGTGTCTTTAACCTCTCTCACGTAGCTGTTGCTGTCAATACCATGGGTTTTCCCCTCATGCATTATGCAGCAAGCCTGGCTTTCCCACTGCCTTTCCAGTGCTGCTGAGTTCAGTGCTGCTACTGTAACCCTCTGTGCTTGGCTATGAGACTTCATTTGTTATAACAGCTAACATCAATCGTGGGTCCACACTGGCCACAAGAGCTTTGGGTCCAGTCTCCTAGCCCCTGAGGAGCTAGGGCCTCCTCGCCCTATTAGTGTAAGGATGCCTGTGGTGCCTCTGCAGGAGCCAGCGTGGGGCCGGGCTGGCTGTGACTTTGTACCCCTCCTACTCTCACAGCCTTTGCAGTGGGAGATGGACAAAGACTCACAGTATCAGCCCTACTGACAGGTCACCTGTGGGGGACCATGTGCTTTCCACCAGGTCTTGTGCGGGTGAACACCGATGGAGGTACCCTCACGCGCTTGGCTCATTGCCATGCACATCGCAGTCAAAATCTCATTTTCATTCCAGAAACAAAAGGTCTGTCAACTCGTTTAACTGCACAGAAAACACCAAACAAGAAATAAAGCCCAATTAAGAATAAAGAGAAGGAAGAGACTCAGTATAATAGATTGTTTTGGTAAGTGGTTTCGTCAGCTCCATTTGCAAGCTGTTGCTATGTGAACTTGCCGCACAATGGGGCTGGCTTAGGTGCAGGCAGGACAGGCAGCATCCTGGGGGGCTTCTGGCTCCTAGCTCGGGGGTCAGTGAAGACATAAATTATCTTCCTCAGGAGGGGATGTGCCACCAGACCCCAAAGCTGCCCTCATGCTAGTGGGGCTGAGCCAGGAGCTGGGCTGTCGCACTCTGCCATCACCTTGTTTCACAGGGGCAACCCCGTGATGACCGTGTTCTGTCCAGGCTCTGCCCCGGTGGCAGCCAGGCAGCAGACGGAGGAGGCTACTGTCACCGTGGCTGATGGCCTTTGTGCAGATGCTGTTCTTGGGGATGGCCCTGCCCTTGCAGGTTTCTCACAAGCTTTCCCCTGACATTTCCCCCCCTCCCTTCAAGAGATGACCACTTCAAACAACGGTTCTGCTTCCCGATGCATTGAAGTTGGAAATGTGCCACCCATCACAGCTGTGTGTTTGAGCCTGGGTGATTATTTTGGGAAGTGAACCATGGTGATATGTGTGCGTGTGTTTTATTGGCGAGCAGGATCTTCCCTATCTACCTCTCCCTGGCTGTGTTTGCATTTGCATTGGCTAATAAAATGGCTAATGTTCAGTGACTTTCTGATGGGTGAACAAGATTTGGCATACAGGACACAGTAGCTTTTGATGAAGGCTAAAATTTCATCCTGGGAGATTGAACCCTCTGTGGCAGCCATACACAATCTATAATAACAGAAGCTTTTAACCCATCTGTAATTGCTTTCATATAGAAAATGATTGCTGCAAGTTAACTTCATAATTCTAAATCAGTGGCTCTCAGTAGGATTTCAGATGCTTTAATTTGCCCTGAATTATCTGTAGAACTCACAGGCAGTTCATCTGTGCTCTTTCCTGATTATGTTCCTTGTCTCTCTGACCCAAACTTTGCCTGCTTAATTTTTGTCTCCTCTTTCTGAAAATAGACCCCTTTCCAGTGATACCTCACCAGAGGCAATGATTCTGACTCATGAAGGGGGTGGATGATGCGCTCTCGACTAGCCTGCCTTGGAGACCAGCCCGTGCTTTGAAGCTGCCATCTATGACTAGCTTGGCTGGGTGGTGACCCTGGGTTGAAGGTGTGCACTCCCACCAGTGCGGCATGAGGCAGACCCGGCTGCTGCCGTTGTGGTTGTGGCACCTGGATTGGTTCAGACAATAGTTGTCCTTGAGCTGCAAGGTGGAGGGAAGGATTTCATGGCTGCTCTGTGTGTATCCAGCAGGTAGGAGACTCCTGAGCACAGGCTTAGATGTACCATTGTGACACACACAGCATGAATATGGTGTCAGTCTGGGGGGTACCTCCCTAGTGAGGATGAAAATCAGGGCTGAGATGTTTGACAGCCCCAAAATGAGCAGGGTGGCCACTCCTCCCCTTATGGCAGCAGCCAGCTTTTGTGATTTTGAGTGACAGCAGATGAAGGGCTTGTATTGCGTCTTGTCTCTAGAACTGTACATCTGTGTCGGCTCTTTGCTCAATCAATATACAGGGTGCTGAAGGAAAAATACTCTTGGGTTTCTTATGTCTTTATGCATCAAGCTGGTTGGGCAATGAGAAGCTTGGGTGGTAGCAGGCATAGAGCTGTAGATGGCTGGGAAGATTTTTTGGTTGAACCGTGGGTGAGGGATTAGTCTTGGGAGATGCTGGCAGGTTGTTCCCCCAGAGAAAGCAGCAGTCATGTGGATTCCTTTTCTGTGGTAGTTACAATGCGTTTGGGATAGAGATCTTCAACTGAGGAGGCTGAGGAATAGCATCAAGAAGTGAAGAAGAACCACTTTGCGTGTTCCAACAGACTAACAAATTACCTATGGAAATGCACTTGAGAATATTCCTCAGTAATTGGAATTCGGTGGTTTCAGTGTTTGTGCCCCTGGGCTGTGAAGGGAAAAGGACTCGACTGAAATGCTGTGAAATGTTCTCTGGCACCTACAAAATGTGTTTACTGTTAAAAAGTGAAACCTGCAAGTCAGAACCTTGCTAAGTGCAGTTTAAAAGTAAAATTGCCCCCCTGCAGCATCGCTTATGGTTGCTGGAGCTTCTGGTTTATCCACATGGTCTCAACCCAGAAATATTCCTCTGCTTTTGACTGGAGAAGTCCTTTCTGCTGGCTTCTGCCAGGGTAACATGGACATGTCTGTGTCGTGTAGCAAGATGCAGAGCAGGAGCCTTTGAACAATGGATGGTTTGAGGTGATAGAGTCCATGTGTCCTGGAGTAGGCTATCAGGAGGGTTTCACAGAACATTAGGAATTGGAAGGGACGTTGAAAGACTATCCAGTCCAATCCCCCTGCCACAGCAGGATTGCCTTCTGCAGGATGAGTTCTTCTAGGCTTGGTATCTCTTGGATGCACCGGTCCGGTCCCAGACCTAGAGTAGTTCATCTTTACAGGCTTTTGCAGAGCCTGGGGAGCAGTGGCTCCTTGAGGCTCCTGCTGTGTATTTGACAAAGAACAGCCCTGCTCTCAGGAAGCCGACCCTGAGTGTTCAGCACGTTTTCCTTCAAATCCTAGTGACATCTCCATCCCTGACCTTGATGCTGACATCGTATTTGGAATAGAGAGGAAGGCACTGTCATTGCACGTTATGTGGTGGCTGCTGCATTTGGCATGAAAAGGAGGGCAATTTAAGGTGACAACAGGTTGGAAAAAATCAAGTTTGGATGCTAAGAAAGTCCTCTTGACTTTGGGAGCAGAAAGGAGCCTTTTACCATTGTCACAGACTTATGTTGAAAAGCTCAAGCTCTGCAGTTGGGGTGTTTTATTTTAAAAAAAATTGTCTCAGTTGTCCCAGTCCTGATTATCAGTGGCTGCTGCTACAATTGTCCATTCACTCTGGGTATCGCTCAGCCTTTTCCAGTGGAGATGTGTGCTGAGAGGAATAGGACTGGACTTGCACCCCACGAGCTGTATGTAGAGCTCCCAATCTAACTGTGACTTCAAAACCTTTCACCCCAAGAAGATGCTGGTTTTTGATAGCAGCAGCCCTCCTTTGGGAACCTGCCTTCAGTTTGTTTTGCACAAAGGCGGTTCTAAAGCTCTGTGGAGCAATAAAACCCAAATGTCCCTTATGTGTAAAAAGTAGGACTCTTTTCCCAAGGAATCTGAGCATAAACCACAAGTTACTCTGACTGTCAGACCCGCCAAAGAGCAGGGAGGTAGGGGGTTTTTTCTCTGCTAGAAGCATTTAGACAGACTGCTTCCTGGCTTTGGGGTTACCTATAAACAAAGGTGACTGAAAATCACCATCTTTCCCCACAGATCCCTTCAGACTTAGTTTTTGGCTGAGGATAAGAGCCAGGCTTTGAAAAGCACGCACCTCCATCTGAACCTTCAGATCTCTCTGGAATGAGCCGAAAGCAAACCTGGCGCTGGCAACTGCCCTGGTTCGCTTTGCCGGAGCCACATGGATGAAAATAAATCTGCTCTGCCGACTGAGGCAACTAGTTCTGTGGGTTTATAAATGCTGCAATTGAGTGTTTTGACACGGCAGTCAGATATAGTTAATCTTTCCCTTGACCTCCCGATACCAGAGCGCGGGCTGAAACCGCTAGTTAAGCACGTCCGTCTCCTGTTGTACCATTCGCGCTCCAGCGCACCGCCTAATCAAGTGTAATATATCTCTGGGTAAAACACACACAGCGCTTTTCACAGCTATTTAAACAAAAAGCAGACCTCGATGCATTAGTTACATACACAAACCACACAGAATCGCTGTTCCTGTGGTTAGGAGAGAAGTTGGGTGGGCCGGGCTCGCTCTGAGCAGAAGGGGTGGGAAAGGTGTGGGAAGAACTTGCTTCCATCTGCCTGAATGCAAACAAATACGCGCTCGCTGCCATCCCCAAGCACCTGCTTTCTGACGGGCCAGTTGTTTTGTGCCCGTAGGCCTGAGATTTAGGACAGGGTGGAGGTTGGCTCTGGGTGAGGTGGAGAGGATGTTTTCCAGAGGCTGCACAAATTCTCTGGTCTCTGTGTCTGGCCAAGATAAGCCCTTCCTGCAGCAAGGAGACAGACAAATTTGGGCAGGACAGAAAGCCATGAGGATTAGGAGCACAAAATGTATTTGAATTGCTGGGCTTTTCTGTTTGACAGCATGGCTGGATCTGCAAAACCTGCTGTCCACAGAGGTTTGGGGATGACTGGTACCTCAGAGCACTCTGTCTTTGCAAGCCTAATAGGACCCCTTTGCTTTTGTTACACTTAGTTATCCCAGCTCTGCTCAGATGAACCGAGTGGTATTTGGTAAGAGGTACATTAAGCAAGGCTCTGCTCCTCACAGCATGTAATGAGACAACACCAGAGCAGGTCAGTAAGCAGCAGCCGCAAAGGTGAGGCAGGCAAACCACAGGAGCCCTGAGCCTGGGTGGCCAGGCCAGCTGCTGGAGGGAGGGATGGAGGTGGCTGAAGGGAATGGCAGCTTGTCTTGGGCAGGTGCGGATGGCTTTGCTGTGACCTGTGGTTTGGGAAAAGTGAGGCCAGAAGTGTTCAAAGGACATCACAGGGCAGATCACAAGAGAACCAGGGGAAAAGGCATTGTGCTAGAACTGAAAAAAGGGAATAGGAGAAGGCATAAGGAGGTGCGTGCCAGCATTGTTCCAAACAATTGGTTGGTTGGGTGTTCAGGTACGACAGTTGTGCCAAGGGCGCAGAAGGGAGGCTGTGACTTGTAAATGAAGGAGTTAAGTGATTATTAAAGGTTGAGGAACGCTGGACTGGATAACCCCTGGATACCAAATCAAGCTTTGTATTTTCCTATGATGCTTTGGTAGCTTTCCCCCAAAGGATCCCCAATGCTTCCTCTTGTGTTTTTTCCATCCTCCTGTTTGATCTCCCTGGGCTATCGGTGGGGATTCCTTGATATGCCTCTGTTCAAATTCGACAAAGCTGCTGTTTGAGAACTCTATTTTACAGAGCAGCTCATCCTGCTGGATATTGAGGAGATCACACAGCTCGGGATAAAATATATCCTAACCCACCAAAAGTCTCATACGCTGCAGAACGAGGCTCCTCCAGGCAGTACAATGTGTAAGCCCTATATAAATGTCTGTGTGAAAATAAGACACTTAAATCCTTTTTGAATCCCTGCTCTCCAAGCCCATCGCAAAGCCCATCCGTGACCTCTGCGCCTCCCTCTCTTCCCTGTGAAACGGAGCTGAGCTCTCCTTCGGGAGATGGAGGTGAGACCTGCCGAGCTAATGTTTATAAAGCTCTTTGAAGGTGAACGTTAGCGTGTACCAGCGGCAGCAGCCTGTCTTGTGTGAGCTTATTAGCATTCAGGGCATGCTCAGATAGCAGCTCTGTGGCGGTGTGTTAACTGTACTGATAAATCTTGTGTAAAAACAACACTCCACCGCACTGTTAAAGCTTCTTCCACCTGGGAACATCAAAGCCTGACACAAGCATGGCTTGATCCTCGCAGCAGCTGGGGTCGCTTTGTGCTGCAGTGGAGATGGGACCGTGGGGACCTGGTGCTGGGCAGCATGTGAGGGCAGCCCTGATCTTGGCAAGAGAAAGGCAGTTCTTGGGGTTGCACAGTAAGAGGCTTTCTGCAACACAATAATGACCTGGTCCCTGTTCTATGAAAAGAATATATAAATATACAGATAAATACACTGCTGGGGGCTGGCTGGTGCTCCCAGGAAGAGGAGGGCAGCCTGCAAATTACTGCAATCAGATTTGGGCTTTAGCAACTGGAAATAATATGTCTTGGCAGGTATTTTTAAGACTGAGCCTTCCATGCTGTGAAAGGTAACTGACACCACTGTAAGATCAAATAGCAGTGTGTGTGGGAGCAGCTGTGCCAGCACTGGAACTGGGTGCCTGCCTTGTGCTACAGGACGGCAGCCTGTGCCCTCCTGCATCTCTTTTAAGCACACAAACCTCCCCATAGGCTTGGATTAAAAGTGGGGTGCACTTGTTTTCAAACTACTTTTTTTCTTTTGGCTTCCAGTTAGGTTACTTCTGTTAAAAGAGATGAAAAAGTTCTGTTAAGGAAAAATCACTGAATCAAAGGGAAATTCAGACTTTGTGACCTCCGAAGGTCCAGACTCCTGCTCCAAGCAGGGCTGACCTCAAAGCTAGATCAGGTTGAAACTGAAATCAGATTACATTTATTTATATAGCGATAATGTTATAACACTTGAGTGCATCAGGTCATATTCATCCTGGCTCTTCTGAGTAAAGACACAGCTGGAGGAAATGGACTGGTGGTTGGGAGATTAGTATCTCGGTACCAATTTAATCGTAACTGCCTTGGCACACATTTTTCCAGCCTGGCATGAGCCAGGGCTTGAAGGATGCTGTATGGGGCAAGAGCAGCTGGGTTGGAGTGGGTGCCAGGTGTGGGCACAGCTGTAGGGAGACAAGAAGGTTCCGGGGTTCCCCCACAAGCTCTGTCCCCTGTGGTACCCGTGTGCCAGATTCAGTTGTCCACACTGCCATTCACAGGGCTAGATGTACGCTTAAACCTGCACACAGTGGCTTCAGCCAAGCTCTTGGAGATCTGCTGTGTCTCCATCCCCACTGCCCTCCTCTCCCAGCCTTCCAGGAGGAAGAACAGGATAGGAAAGTTTGAGTTCAGCAAATCCATAAATCATGTCATCTGATGACTATTTATGAAGGAGATCACAAGCATACGACAGTGGCTCTTGAGAGAGAGCTCCTGGCTGCTGAGTGTTTGGCACAGCTGTCCTTGGAGAGCATTAAATATGCATCTGACCCAGGTGACGGCGGTGGGTTCTTCCATTAGCCCACGATTTTCAGCCTTCAGCCATTACTGCATGTATTATGCACAAACATGTTAATACTTTCTAATTGTACCCCAGAGACTGGGTTAGGAGTGCATTGCCCTCTCGCTGAGCTCCTGCCTCGGCTAGGTTTGTCTGCTGTCCACCCTCCACCCAACTCTCCTTGTTCATTTGAGAGCCTTTCCCTTCAAACTACATTAAAGCCTTGGGTGTGGGAACTTCTGCGGTGGAGGAGGATCAATGCCAGTTACTGTTCTTGGCTGCCGAGTAGGGCAGCAAGACACGACCCCCCTGCTGTCCTTGCTGTGTCTGCCATTTCTAGAGCACTTTTTGAGGCTTTTTGTTTGTTTGATGTGAGAACGGGCATCCTTGTGGTGCAACGCTCCTTGTCCCTCTGCCTGGAAAGGAGGCACCAGCCCCTGCGCACTCACACCTCTCTGCTCGGTGAGGATGGAGAGGCAGTGATGCTCTGGCTGAGTGTGAATGTGAGGTGTTACCTCTGTAGAGAAAAGGGTTGCAGGGTCCCACTGCAGCTCTCTGGGGAGCACTGCCACTTCATGGTGTCAGTTGGCAATTAAAGAAATGCAAGTGTTGTAAGCAAGGGAAGGATTAATTAGATTTGACAGAAACACTGGAAAACAACTTAACTTTGGAGTAATCTGTTTCGGGAGGGAAAATGATTCAGTTGTTTGCTTCTTGGCTTGCTCTTTAAAACCAGACACAGATTTCCAGGTCTCCTGTGGGAGTAGACATCCTTCTGGTGTCTAATAGTGGTTTTAATGAGTGAGTATTTTAGGTATCACTGCTGTGGAACTTGTCGCTATGAACCAGGGAGAAGGTGCTGCTGGGTGGATCTGAGTTGCAACGGTGGGCAGTGCTGGGAAGCACTTTCCTTACTGCCCGCTCTCCCATGACTGAACTTGGTACCAGTTGCTCCTTTGCCTTCAGCTGCGTTCAGTCTGGCATTTTCTGGCTCTCATGGAAAGTTTGGGAGATTTTAACTCCTTTTAAGCTCCAGAAGTTACTCTTTTCTGGGACCATTTAGCACTGAGTAGCCACAGTCACCAATTCCTAGTGCTCCTAGTAAGGTTAACACATCCACCTCTACTGGATCTTCACCTACAGCCCCCTAGTTCTCCTGTGTTACCCCTCCGACAGCTGTAAACCCCTAACAGCCTCAGTGTAAAATCCATTTAAAACAAAAATATTCTTACTTTCCCCTTTTTATCAGAGGCCTCACTCTGTTGTGAGAGTTTTCATACAGTGAGCTTCATTACATAAACCTGCTATTGTGGGTCACAGTTCCTTGGACGTGGAATATGAGCATTTATTATTTACACAGTGCAAACAGCGTGCCAAGTTGGGTGTAATTGTGTAGCAGAAGTGTAGTATAATTGTGTCATCGGTTACTGAAACAAAAACCTGACCCTGGACTTGTGAAAACAAACAGCAGGGTTTGCCCACCTTTGAAAAGTCGAACCTGCAAAGCTTTGGCAGAGTTTGTTGAAGTGGAAAGGAGTTGTGGCTGACCGCACCCGAGTCACTGCGGGAGTGGAGCCGGGTGTCACAGGTGCCAAATTCACGTGCATTTCTCGGGGATGAAGGATTAGCAAGTGATGGATTAGGCAAATTAATCTATGGTTCGTAAGGCACGCGTTACACAGGGTTCAATTTGGGTTGATGGATTTATTGTTTATTATTTATTATTTGCTGTTTTGTGTCAGTGAGTGACTCTTCGTACCACCATGATGTATGATAGCAGCCTGCGCCTGAGCTGCTCTGTGTAAAGGTCATAGTTTCTGTAATTAACCCCATTTTTCATGCTCTTCTAATGCCGATACATTAATTTGTGTTGGTCTGGAATGTGACAAAGAAATGCATTTCCCTGGGTTAGATTTCCTTAATCTGAACAGCTCCCAAACGCAGGACTATGACCTCAGGCTTTTGGGGTACAAACACACATCGTCTCCAGCAGGTTGCTTGTAGAGGAGTTATTCTGACTTCTGGGGAGAGACGAAGGTTTTAGAGGAGCCTGCAGGGCTGGTTTTAGCGTGAGGAATGGGATTTCCGAGTGATAAAGCAGGAAAGATTGGTAAATCAGGTATGATCCAGATTCCCACCTTTCATAAGAGGTGGGGATCTGGATCATGCCCACTTAAATGTTTCACTCGGGCCCACATTGAACCGTTGCACATGCATCTCTGCAACAGAGAAATAGTAAGTCTTATGAGCTGCAGGACTGTCCTGAAGTGTTGATTCCATTTCTCACCTCTGAGCTGACTCTTGCAGTCCACTCGTTTCTGCTAAGCTGGGCTTTCTGGATGTGTTTGGGGATGGATTTCTCCATGGGGACACAAGGCCTGCCCAAGGCTTTGGGGGCTGCTGCTCCTATCTCACAGATGGGCTCTTGGACGTTAATCAATCAGTTTCTCCCTTGCCTGGCTACTGCTATCCCTATTCCCAATAGTGCCAGTGAGCAGGAAAATGTTCTCTTTTCCCCACTGCTGGAGCAGGAATTGGCACCGGCCTCCTGCAGAGCTGAGGATGTACCTCTGCACATGTGCAGCACCATCTCCCTGCCTGCCCGTGAGGGCAGGGAAGCAGAAGGGTCCTGCCTGCCCAGCTCATCCAGTGCAGGCAGCAGCAGGTTTCACTCTGTATTTCCCCATCTTCGTGGCTCCGGTCCGAATGTTCCGGCTGGCAGAGGGCCCTGTGTAATGATACCCTAGGCTAATCATTTACAGCAGAATGCAAAGGCGAAGAAGCGCGGTTTTAATCTGTACAAATGAATCTAGATAAGCTGGGAGACAGACTTGGCTTTTGTGTTACAAGAAAAGGGGGGGGGGGAAATCCACACCAAGGAACATTGCCGTATCATCCTTGGCCTTTTCTTCAGCCTTTATCTTTCTTTCCGTGTCTTGCACTTTTGAATTAGTGGGATATGAACTCTGAATACTTAAGTGATCTATTAATTTTAATTAGCTTCCTAATGGCTTCTGGACAGTGATTGAACATAACGTTGGAGACTGCACTGTTTACTTCCCCAAGCACTGGGGAGATGCCTGCTGGTTCCTGTCCAGCTGTAGCTGCTGGGTATCCTCCAGGACTGGAGAGGTTTTGGACAGGTTAGACCAGTGAAGACTGCAAATGTGAGAGGGTGCAGAAACGTAGCTGCATGTTTTGGTGTCTGTGAGTGCCTCATCCTCTTGGGAGGGTCTGTTTCCCCAGCACTGAGGATGGGTGTTGTGTCTGTTCTGCCTGGGGCTGGGTAGCCCTGGTACAAACTCTGCTTTGTTGGTGAGATGGTCTCAACGCAGGAACCATCCCTGAACTGCTCCACTGCTGGTGCTCCTCACTGCCCTGCACTGCCCCAGTAAAGAGCCGCCTTGCTCTCCTGTGTTGAAGCCCCTGGCTGGGGCAGCGTTCCCAGCAGACGGGCTTGTCTGGTCCCCGACGGCACCCTCAGCAGAAAGCATACGGTGGGAGGCTGGGGGCGCCGAGATGAGGAGCCCAGCAGCGCTCCTCGCTTTCACTGCACTTGCACGAAGCTGTGAATGGGAGAGAAGTCTGAGAGCTCCTGAGCAGCCAAGGCTGGGGGCAGAGAAATTCTCACTGTTCCAGTTTACCGAAGCTGTGAAAGATGTGATAGATGAATCACTTTTGCAGCAACCTTCTCTGCCAGCAGATTCCCTGGGATGTTAAGCTTCGCTGTATGCAGCATGTACTTGAGGAAAAGATAGAAGGGATGTTCTCTGAATCAGGGGAGAGTCTGACGCACAGAGACATTTTCAGGGGAATAATTTACATATGTATTCCCTTTCTAAAAATACCAGTCGCAGCGTTGCCTCTATTTTTGCATGCAAGGCTCTCTAGGCTGGTAGGTGGCCAGAACTGGGAATCTGTGCTCACATGGATCCAAATACCAAAGATCCGTTGGGGCTGCAGCATGGGCTTCCTCCTTATTTGCCCAGGAGGCAGAGCTTGGAGGGAACTAAGCCCAGGTTGGGGTTAAGAGCATTTGTTCAGCCTGGCATAGCCCCAGATGTCATCCACACACGGGCTTGTGTGTGTGACCTGACGCCCATGGGTGGAAACTGGCCTTTGCCTGCTCCCTGAGCGAAGGACAGCGAGACGCTCTGAGGGCAGCAGAGGAATGTGAAGAAATATTTCATTGCCTTGCATGATGGCTAAGAGAGCTGGTGAGGAGCTGTGTAACTTATAGTGGGGATTTCCCTGGAGGCTGGTGGGCAGACACAGTCAGCTGAAGGGCCTTTCCCACCACAGGTGCCCATGGATCACGCCATCCTCACATCTGTTTGTGCTGGAACTGTGTGGCACTGGTCCCATGCAAAGGAAGAGAGGTATCAAGGATTTGCTTCAGCTTTGTCTCTGGCCTTGAGAGGGAAATCTTTGGACACTGTTCCACTCAAATCTTGCAAAGTCAAAGGTGAATTCCCTTTGACAGCAGCAGAATGCAACTGGAGCTGCTCTGAGCTCAGGCCCACAGTTTTTAAGTGCTAGAATTTCATCTCTGGGAAGGAATGTTTATGTGAGGTTGGACCATACTCTGTCACTTCTTTGTCTGAAGTACTCCTTTCCTCTGCCCTTTTTGCGTGTCTGGGGACCCCAACCAAAATATGTCTGTGGAGCCTAATGGGACAGGACTGTCCTTGGTGTCCGTCCTGGGGACCGTATCAGGCTGCAGAACAAGAACTCCCCTCCTCCCAAGGTGCTTAAGGCAGAACCTGTGTTTTAGCTTCACAGTAAATTAAGCAGCTCAACAGAAACACACATTTATCTTGAACTTCTGCCTTGTGTTATCCTTCAGAAACAAAGCAAGAAGGGTCCTTTGATGTAACTCCCAACAGCTTCCTCCTTCCCTGAGTCTCCCCACCTGGGATTTACCTTAACCTTTGCCTTGGGTCACTCATGGACTGGTGAGAAAAGGAAGGGGTGAGGGGGGATGTAGAGGCTGGTCATTAAGGAATGTAAACTGGAAATAAACCAGATAGTACTGCTGCTGGGGGAGTGAGTGTATGGAACAGCTGTGCAGCAGTGCTGAGTCTGGGGGTGCGTGGGGCCTGAGCAGTTTTGTGATGGAGACTGGTAAGTGTATGGAGGGGGTGATGCAGCCTGGGACTGGCCTCAGCAGACCCACTGCTGGGAATTTTTGGAAGCAAGAGCCATGTTGATGCACAAACTGCTTTTGCTGTGAAGATGTGGTCAGGCATGGTTTTTGCTCAGGGTTGCAATGACTGACCAGATTTCTCACACGCAACACCCTTCTTACAACAGGCACACAGGGCCCTGACCGAAGGGGAGAGGAGAGAACATACAGGACCGCAGCCAAAACGGGGAAAATTGGTAAAGTTCTTTTTCTCTTGTCTCAGTGGGTTTTGTTAGTAGGCTCAGGAAGTCCCATTAACGCCCACTCACTCCAGTAACACACATCATTTTACACCTTATTGTGTCTTCTATGAAAGCCGCTGCTGAGGAAGCCGTCTTGTGCTTCTTTGAAATCATCTGTCAGGAAAAGAACCCGTCATCCTGAACAAACAAACAAGCGCACAGTCCCTGAGCAGCCCGAGATTGATTTGTAGCACTTTTCTCCCCCACCTTATCTGCTCAGAAATGTTTTGGCAAGCCGTGAAAAATCAGAGCCCTTTGCTGTCAAACGCAATCTATTTCCGAGGGAGCCTCGCTGAGGGCTCCGGGTGGGTGTTTGGGCTCTGCCAAGGAGCTGAACAATTCCCGCGGAAGGGATGCTCATCCAGGAGAGTAAATGCAGACGGGAAGTGTTTTGCAGCCGGTGAAGGAGGCCAGAAAAGCAGTGCGAGAGGAACACGTGGGCTGCAGACAGAGCCAGGGGAAAGAGATACCATGCCGAATGTAATGCAGATAGGAGACAACCTGCCTACTCATGCAGACCTAGTATTTTTCTAAGGGTTGCTGTTTTCCTGCATCCCGTTAAGCTTTTTGATTTGTTTCCATCTGTTCGGTATAGATCGCTTCTGCAGTTTACTTAAAACACAAATACCCTTTATGAATCTCTACAGATGGTTTTCAAAGACTTATAGAAAGACAAAGATAAGATCAAGAAAAATCTTGAGTGTTTGCCTCGGGGGAGAAAAATGGGACAGTCGCTTTGCCTTGCAGCTGCAAGTCACGTCAAATCAGACACTCTGATATGGTTCGTTTTCCGTCTGAAGCCTACATCTGAAAGGCAGCCGGGCTTATTTCAGTCAATGTGCAATTTTTGTTAGTTGGGGCTCTTTCTCAGCTTCTAAAAAAGATGCTCATTTGCATCCTAGAACAAAGGCAGCGCTTTTCCCCCTCCCTACATATAGCGAGTCTTCCGCCAAAAGCTAATCGTGCTGCAAAGTGTGTGTGTGTATGGAGGGGTGCTGGGGGTGTGTGTGTGTGTGTGNTATGGAGGGCGGTGGTAATGATGTTCTTCAGTGGCTTTCTCCTACTGTGTTGGCCTGAGCTGCTGCAGGAATGGATGCTCATCCTTTCCCGTGACACCATTTGAGGTCTGGTCATGTTTGTGCTGATGCTGGGGTCTCAGCACACCAAGCAGACCCCCCCCCCGCCACACTGGAGCTTGGCTGAGCAGAGCCAGTTGGCAAGAGATGATACGGCCATTGGCATCCTCCTGCAGTCATGGGCCAGGCACATGTCCCTCATCCTTGCCACCCAACCTTTTGGGATGGGATTTAAAACCTTAACAGTAGCGAGCCATGCAAAGTATAGGATGGAGATGGGAGAATACAACTGCTGAAGACCATAATCTGCTCAGCCAGTTTCATCTGCTCTTCACATTAGCTTCTCCCTCAGGCTAAGACTGTGGCTGGTACAAACTAGAACAACCCCGCTGGCCTCTGTGGAGATGCTAAACCCCATCTCCATGTAATGCACTGCTCACGGATTTAAAAACCCAAGTCATTTCCTAGAGAAACCGCATGAATTAGGGTAACTGATGAATTTCTACAGCTCTTTATCTGCATTAGACTCTTTGCTTGGGAGTGAGGGAGGGCTCGCACCTCTTCTCTTGCAGTTTTTAGTGCCGTTTCACCCAATCCAAAGCCATTTGAAATCAAAGGGACTCTCCCCTGGGCTTTAATGGACACTTTAATGGGCTTTTGAAGATTTGTCTCAGGCAGAATCAAAATCCTTGCAGCAATTTCTGTATTTGCATTGCAGATAGGGGACTGCCAAAAAAGAGCACATGTCCACCTTAAATGTGCAGCATTAGTAAGAGCTGAGCAAAAAAAGCCGAAGCACCAACTTGTAGGAGTCATGCACGTTAGCACCGGACTTTATGTGCAAAGACAAGGTGTGTATTGTTTGCCCAATTAAAAAGATAAAGCCTGCAGACCACAGTCAGCGAAATGAGCTGTGAAATGAGTGATGACTCGCTGAACAGGCAGGTGCAGGCACAACAGCGTATGCAAACTGTTCTACTTATCTGAAGACAGGTTTATTGCCTGCTCATCAATTCACAGGGAGCTTGCTGCTTCGGAAATACTGTGCTGGGCTCTTGGAAGTGAGAAAATGAGCAGCATTTCCCGACCCTGCTGCTGCTGTTTGTGCCTTTTGGAGCAGGAATGGTTATCGAGGGTGAGAATGAGGGAAGAGATGAGTCCCTTTGTGGCACCGGTCACATTGCCCAGTCTGGTCCAATGGTGTTTGTGCTGCTGAGCAGGTTCCTCACCAGAGTGTGTCCTCTGTTGGGAGAAATGCATCATCCAGCCCTGAAATGTGTGTGTGTGAAGAGAATGTATTGTAGGATCATAACTGCCAGATACAAGAAACTTAGTAAGGAGGACTGGATGAGCAGTCCAACTCTTTCGTCTGGACCCCGGCAGAGATTTTAGAGCAAAGTGTGTAAACATGGCAAATTCCACTGCAGCTCCTGCCTACGTTCCGTAGGAATGGGTGTTTGTCATAAACAAATGGACAGGTGAAGTCTGCAAGCCTGGTACTGCACTTGGATGGAGGGATATCTGAAATCACCTGGAACTCTGTCGGCGTTTCTTTGCTGGGAACTGCTTGTCTCAGGGCTTTTTTTTTGTCTGGAGCTGTGAGCCCCCAGCAGAGGGGACATCTCCCCTGTGTGCTGTGTGAGCAGGAGGTGACATGAGCAAGAAAGCTAAATGGAAACCTTGCTATGACAGAAATGCCAGCAAGTTTGATAAACATGGGCACATACATGATGGTGCTTGGCATTATGATGCCAAACATCATTTTGCAAGGAAGTCAGAAGGCAAGATTATCACTTGTGATCTCGTCCGCTGAATTTGCTTCCTCTTTCCAGCTTTCTTTCTTCCTGAGCCACAGGCTCCATGCTTCCTGCAAGAGTTCTACAGCCATACTAGTGAAGCCTTTCCTGATGTACCTGTGTATCTGAGAGATTTAGGATTTGCCCCAAATGGGTAATTTTATAGTTTGCAATAGGAGTCTGTGTTCCTAGAGATTAAGGAGTCTCACAGGCTCAGCTTTGAGACCTGAACAGAAGACAAGGTTGGGTTAATCATTGTTGTATCTGAAAGTGATAAGTGTATTAGAGTATTTTGGATCCAGAGAGCAAGGCTGTGGACCAAATAATTGTTGGAGAGTTTTAAACAGTTTCAGCTGCACATGGAATCCACAATGAATAGCCTCATCTGACAACACTCTTCAAAACACATCTGTGGCTCACTAGTTAGCTGCTGAATTCACCACTGCTGATCTCCGGTCACAGAGACCCACACTTGTCAGCCAAGAGGTTCAGGAAATCTGAAGTTCATGGGGCAAATACACTGGGTGGCTGTGCTTGCTATGGATTTCACACTCCAGCCTGGCTCCCTGACATTTGTCTCCAAAGAACATTCATTTCACAAGTGAGGGTGAGAGCATGTCTGAGACAAATCGGTTATCAAATTAGACTGATTACAGATTTTTTCTTTTCTGTCACACCCATTCTGTGAAATTTCCTTTTCTCAGTCTTCAGAGAGGCTCGTACTAAGGCTTCAGATCTGAGCCCTGCCACGACTACGAATTTTTTCAGTTCTGGCCCCTCTCAACTTCAAGAAGCTGTGGTTACCTCCTAAAGAGATCCTCAGCTAACCTGAGGCAGCAGAGAAGGCAGCTGCTGGAAGCAACTGCACTTCTGAAACTCTAAAGAAAGAGGCATCATCAGTGCAGGTGAAATTTCACTGAATTTTACTGTAGGACAAGGAGAGAGAAGTTATGGTTAGTGCCTGTGACGTGGTTTAACTGGTGTGGATGAAACAGGAGTTTGTTTTAGCAGATGAGCGTGTGTAATGTGCCTCATGCCAGGGAAGTCCCTAGAGTCCAATGTACAGAAGAGGGGGAACATAACATATTAATTGAAGTTATTCAACTCAATACAAACATTTAGTTGCTGTGTGATGGAGAAAGTGCTGCCCAGTGAAGGATCGTGTAACATTCACCTACCTGCCCCTTCCAGCACCCAGCCAGAGCTGCCATGGGCTCAACTCTGTGAGTAGGGAGAACAGCCTAATTCCCCCAAGTCCTCAGAAGGCCCCTGCCTGGGCATATAGATGGAGGAGAACCCAGCTCAGACCAAAGCCTGTGGAAATATGTCACATGTTGTCACCAATCTGCATGAGGTCTGTCACTCCAGACAATGATGATTTTATGAAGTTCACTTTATAAAGGTTTGACCCCGTTACCCCAAGGGAACAACTGCCCCTGCACTAAAACACTTATAATGTGAGGCCTCACTCCTCATCGTTTCCAACGTGTGTCTGATGCTGCCTACAGTCATTTTCTGAGAACACAGGGAAGGATGGAGAAAGGACAAGAGGCACTGAGCATATGGCCTCGTGGTGACATCAGAGCCGCATTTGTTCAGTCTGGGAACTGTCTCTGATGCAACACTCACCCAGAGGTGCGTAAGAGCACTGACCTTCTACTGTCAGTGCTTGGATTTGCTGGTTATTATAGACAGACTTTATTCTGTCTGCAGTCAGAAAGCTCTGTTTCTGAGGCATGAAATCTGCCCCCGACTTCACTCTTGGCTCTCTGCGTACTTGCCTGTGGCCACGTCCTCTACTATGTTCCGTGACTAAGTTCCATGCCGTTGCTGTTGCTCCTTCCCAGCTGCTGCAGGATTTTGATGAAGCTGAGTTACGACCACAGCTGCGGAGTGCCGTATGGTGTTCATAATGTGGGGATGGCTTCTCATAATGAATTCAATTACACTGCCTGTTAAAATGCATGGTGTGCAGTGCCTATCCCCTGCTGCTCCCAGTGTGCCCAGCAGCTGTGTGCATTTGACTCCATGCCCTGCCCCTTGGAGAGCTGCTTCACCTTTTCTTCGGGTGTCTCAATCTGGTACCTAGTGTTGGTTCCCTGCAGTTAAGGTGGTGTAGGCTGAGGCATAACAGATGTTACCCAGTACCACTGCAGATCTAGGGGAGGACGAGCAGTGTGTGGATCTAGGTCTGCTTGGAGGATGCAGATAACCTTGTGTGATGGAGAGGATATTTATGTTCTCAGCAATGACAAATGCAGGGAGGGACAGGAAGGATTTGGGGGCAGGCAGAAGTTTTGGCTGCTGTAACCAATAGCGAAGACATTTCAGCTCACAATTTGTCTCCTCTTGTAAATTTTTATGTTTATCTTTCTGTTCCTGCCCTTTGTTATAGGGAATTGGACAGTGCAGTCACCAGCTCACCCCTCCACGTGCAAGAATGCAGCTTTCAGAATCTATCCCTAGTGTTTAGGATGCCTGGGAAGAACTCGCAGTAGCCTTTGGAACAAACCCCTCATGCACCAAGTAATTGGAGTTTTCACCTCACCTTTTAGAAACCCTCCCATCAGTTACCTGCTGAGCTGGGATGCTGTGCTGAGGGGCTGAGCCCCAGGAGGGAGAGTGAGCACAGTGATAATACAAGGGTGCTGTGATCACTCTCTGCTTCTTTATGAGATACAAGGGCACTTATTCACCCGGTGAAGCGGTGCCAGTTAACCAGGCTGCGAGAAAAAAAAGACATAGAACTCAGTTCCGCTGCTGTAGAGACATGAGAACAGAGACTTTGCTTTGATGAACGAGAATCTCACCAACTAAAAAAATTGGTCCTTGGGATAGATGTTCACTGTGGGCAATGTGTCATATGTATTTTTATTTTGGAGAAAGCAGTAAAGTACCTTGAAATAAGTGTTTTAAAATGTTCCAACAATCCAACAGCTGTTTGCAGTTTTGCCCAACTACTAGCAGTAAACCACCGGTTGCAGTGCCTGCTGCTGTAAGGAACCAGCTCCTTCAAAAGTCCTTCTCAGTCTTGACATTGGCTTATTCAACAGCCATCTTTGGCCAAGAAATCTTTACCCTGAAAGATCAAATCCCTGTTGCTAAACACCACCTACCCTTCCGCAGTGTAAGCAGCTTTGTCTGTCATGGGTGAGCTCAACCGCTATTCTTTGGGCTCAGATTTCCTGGAATCCCAGCTCTAACCAGAGCTCCTGGGTGATTTGTTGCTTGTCACTCACAGAATTATTTTGGTGAGATGCAGTTGGAGAAAAACTGTTATTTTTGAGGAATTAACTTGAAATGACCTACTGGAAGAGCTCCTACTCACTATTGTGTTATTTTTGCCTCCAGCAGTTTGTTTTATTGCAAGCCCTCAAATATAATCTCATCCCTAGGAAACACGTCCATTGGGTTAGACAGCCATGGAGCCTCATCCCAGACACATAAAACAAGGCTGTGCTTGCTTTCTCATGTGGGCTGAGACCGACCTGGCCCCAGGAACCCCTCTGCTGCTCCGGCGGGCCCTGGCATGCAGTGCCTGTTCGATGTGGGAGCCTGCCAGAGCCTGGCAGTGTGCCAGGGGGGAAGGCAGCTGGGTTTAACTTGGGGTGAGCTCCTCCACTGCACTCAGACAGGTACTGCGGAGGCTGGGTAGGGCCCAGGAGTGGGATGACCTTGTTCTGGCAGTTTTTCCAGTCGCTGAGGTAATGACACCCTGGTTGTGTAAGTTCTGTTAGGAAGGCATGGTCTCTGTCTCTCTGTTATGAAAGAAGAGCGGAGTGGTTTTGTTCAGAAGTTCTTAAGGTGGCTGGACTTGCCAAATCCTCCTTGTCTCAAACCAAAGTCTGGGGAAGAGGCTGCACTGTGGACAGTGATGCTGTTTGTGGAGAGCCTTTGTTTTGCTGGTTCACTTCTTCAGCCCACTGACGGGGGAATTTTGTCCCACGTGGTGCTGTTCCAGCCCTGTTAAGCCTGTTAAAACCTCTGCTTACATGAGCACCACCACTGTGAGCCAAGGCTCCTGCATGTGAGAGGATGTCAAAGCTCTTGGTTGTTGGGGATCACAGGGATGTTTGTCGTGGTGGGTGTGACAGAGTAGGAGAACTCAGCAGGCAGTGATGAGTGTGGGCTTGAGGCATTACCCACAGGGTCAGCTCCAGACACACAGCTGGGCTGTCTCAGCCAGCAGCAATGCGGAGAACAGTGTGTAGGGACTGGTTTGCTCCAGACCTTTTAACTGCTTCAGTGGAAACTGCAGCTCACCGGCACTCCACCAAAGTATGGTGGTGCCATGGATGAGGGCTGGTGTGGTTCTGGGTCTCATACAGGTCCCGCCACGGGCCCCAGGCAAAGTGCTCTTGCTGCCAATGTTTCTACCACAGCCGTGATCCTGGACATACACCGCAGGGTAAATATTTTCATGTGAGAAAGCAGGATGAAAATAGTTTATCATGAGAGTTTTTCAATTCAAGAAATGCATTTCTTCCCCCCAGTCTGAGTCACAGAGCTCCAGCTACAAAGGATATAAAGCTATCCGCCCGTACCTTGTAAAACAGGCGGCGTAACCCAGAGCGTAATGCTGAGTGGGCAACTCCGCAGCTAAAGTGCAATAGATTATCCTGAGCTTGAGTGTTGAGGACCATCAATCATGTGGTTTCCAAGAAGCTGAAGATTTAGATCGAGAAATGATTTGCAGAGAAAAAACCCGGTGACTACCTCAGGAAATAAAGGCACATTTCAACGGAGATCTGGTACCTACCACGGCCCGGGCAATGCTCTTACAAAATGCACTGCTGCTTTTTTTTTCCTGGGTAACCAGATCGGTGTGATTTATCTAAATGCCTCTCCTGCCTCCAAAGTAGTTTCTTTGAAGGGTAATGAATGAGAAACAAGTTAAAACCAGTTTGTAAGTGGCTGTCTTACAGGATTCCCAGGGGTCTAGGGCCATTTAGCTTGCTCCCGTCTCTGCTTTCTGCTCGCAGGGGCAGGCTGCTCGGTACAGCGGAGCAGAAGAAAGGCTTTTTCCTGAACAGCTAATGTGTGTGACAAGACGTGGTGCAAAGAAAGGAAGCGGCAGAAGAAAGGCTTTTCCTTTGTTGCTTGTTTATTCTTGAAGCACGCTCCGTGCACCTGACACGTTTGCTGGCTTCGTTCTGGATCTAACGCAAGGAGCTGGCACAGCCTTGCTGCTGCGGTTAATTTGAAATGCAACAAGATCACGCCGTGGTGCTCGACGCATCTCTCAGAGCAGCGTCGTGGCACTGTTGACACTGAGCGCTCGCTAACGGCATCTGCTGCCAAGCTCAAATGTAAAATGAGCGGGATAACAACAGCAGCATTTAAAAAACTTCATTCAAGGGAGCGTTTAAAATTTTATCAGGTCTAACCGGCATGGCAGACTTGCGCATGTGGGGGATACCCAGTTTCCAGTTGCTTACTGCAAGCTTCCCTGTGCAAGCCAAGCACAGCTCCATCCCCCGAGGCAGGGAAACCCAGCGGCGGGTGCGCATGGGAACATCTGTCCTCACCGGAGTTTTGGTGCCTGGTTCATTTTTTCTCCTTTTTTTAAGCAAAAGCTTAGTTATTGGGCTATTAACGGTCTCAGAATAGTGCAGGTATTTTGGGATATATCGCTCTAGTGTTGCAGTGAATCAAATGAAATATCATAACGTGAAATGAAAATCCAAGTTCTATAAATAAATACAGCGGGGTTAATCATTAGCTAATGATCTGTTTGTGAGGAGGTAAGCAGAAAAGAATCACTCTTTTCTGAGCTAGTGCTGTGCCCGTTTCTAAGCCTGGATGCATCTCTATTGGTTGAAGTCTTCTGCACAAATACAGCCAGAGTGTAAACAGTCACGACAAATATAACTTCAGTCACGCTTCTGCTGCCACCAGCTACTTTCCTAAAAAGCACTCCTCTTCTTAAATACTTATTAGAAAAATGGGTGGGCTTTACAACACACACTTTGTTCTGACACTAACTCACTCATTTAACTCCGCAATTGAGGTATAAGCAAGGTGCCTGCTTTTGGAAATGGGGAGAATTGTAGGGAAAGGTTAGTTTATTTTTGATTTTGTTGGTGTTTCAAATCCTGCTCCCTCTCAGTAGGGAACCAGGGCAGAACTAATCAATGTGGTTTGCTTTCTGACGGGTTTCCAGTATCTGCATGTGGAAGGCACTTCACAGAAGCACAGAACGTTAGGGATTGGAAGAGACCCCGAAAGATCACCGAGTGCAATCCCCCCGCCGCAGCAGGATCCCCTGGATCCGCACAGCAACGTGGCTAGGCCAGTTTGAAACGTCTCTGGAAATGTAAACACTCTGAATGGTTTTATTTGGGGACGATTACGGGTTTAAATGTTTTTAAGTGGTTCTATGCACAGAAATAGGGCTCGAGGGATGGTGAGTAGTCACTTGGGGTGAAGGATAACAAAGGAGGAAGAAAACCCTTTATCCTTTCTGTACAACCTGCGGTGGAGCTCGTGAACGGGGCTCTGCTGTGCAACCTCAGTTCAATGGTGATGATAATAAGTTCCTCTGGTAGTTAAGTGCAGCTAATAAAGTTGAAAAACACCTTTTGAAAAATGATTAGGTAGATAATAAAGTATGTCAACTTGAAAATCTGCATTCTTTATGTGATGACTGGAGATAGTTTATCACTTTGTGAGTGACACATCCATTTATAAATATTTATTCTCTCCAGAGGTACTGATAAATCTTTTGAGCCTATAAACTCATTGATACATACACAGTAATATAATTTGTCTTTCCAATGCATTTTATTTATTATTGACTAATTGCCTGCCAGATTGTAAATATGATAGGGGTGGCATTGTGCTTTGATTAACCGTATGTTAAAGTACCCAGAGGAATTTAGATCTAGCTCTGAGCAAAGACATCCGAGGCAATAAATTGTATATTTTGAATTCAGCTATGCAGTGTGGAGCTGCGGCGCTGGTTAAACAAGCTGAGCAGAGGCATTTTCCAGAGCAGTTTATTTTGATTAATGGGTTCCCAAAAGCCTCTTGCTGCTGTTTACAATGGATTTGCTGTAATATTTACAATAAACTGGGGTTAGTCAAGAGAGTTTTAATGTACTCCATCAGGTTACTTGCACGTCACCAACCCAGGGTGAGAAGTGGTGAGCAAAGTGAAATCGGGAGGTGTTTTGTCCTTCCCTTTTTGGCACACACATGTTTGCTCTTCTCCTCTCTTCCCTCTCAGACATTTTCTTACCCAAATGTTTAAAACTGCCTTAACACATCTTGAACCATCTCTGTGATGACTGGAGATAATTTATCACATTAGAGCTGACACACCATTTATAAATATTTATTCTCTGTGGTGGCATTGATAAATGGGCTGGCTGTTAGGGCTGCTGGTGGAGGCTGGTGGTGATGCTCCCCTTTGCCTCGTCCTCCTTGAGTGAGCGGTTCTGGCAGCAGCTCGCTGCTGGGCAGGCTGGGAACTACAGTCAGAGCAGCAGGATCTCTTGATTAACATCCATCAAAATACTTTGGGTTGGGACACGCAAGACCTTATGAGAATCTGCTATTTTCAAACATCCTGGAGAATGAAATTCTTTTGCCGCTTCAGCATTTGTACTAGGCAGAACGTTGGTTTTCATTGCCCAGGTGACTTCTGACAGCCACCATAAACAAACACACGTGTTAACTTGCTGCTTTTTCACAGAATCACAGAACATCAGGGTTTGGAAAGGACCTCAAAAATCATCTAGTCCAATACCCCCGCCACAGCAGGATCACCTAGACCAAGTTGCACCAAGGAACACATCCAGACAGGTTTTAAACTTCTCCAGAGAAGGAGACTCCACAACCTCTCTGGGCAGCCCCTTCCAGTGCTCTGTCACCCTCACTGTTAAGTTCCTTCTGATATTTATACAGAACCTCTTATGTTCCAGCTTACACCATTGCCCCTTGTCCTATCATTAAATGACACTGAGTGAGCCTGGCTCCATCCTCCTGATACCCACCACTCACGTATTTACAGACATTGATGAAGTCACCCCTCAGTCTCCTTTTCTCCAAGCTCAAGAGGCCCAGCTCCCTCAGCCTTTCCTCATAAAGGACGTGTTCTACTCCCTTCATCATCTTTGTGGCTCCACGCTGAACTCTCTCCAGCAGTTCTGTGTCCCTCTTGAACTGAGGGACCCACAACTGAACACAACACTCCAGATATGGTCTCACCAGGGCAGATAGAGGGGGAGGAGAACATATCTCGATCTGCTAACCGCCCCACTTCTGATGGTCTTCAAACCACAAAGGCTGAATGTTATTGTCCGGCCCAAATGGACACCCCCCTGTACTGTGAGGCGGGCAAAGTGTTCATTGGTGCCGTGGTTTGCCCTGCTTCTGTTGGCAGTGCCAGCCCCTCAGCTCCCTCCCTCTGCTCTAAAAACCAGAGGAGTCTGTCAGGCTATACTTGTGCACCGTGTAACGTGACAGGAATTCTATTGCAATTAGCGCCTGCTAATTGCTGTCAGTAACGTCACTTAGCTGATTATACCTTGGGCTCTAAGAACCAAAGCGAACCCAAACCCAGGACGTAAAATTGCTGAAATCAATGAAATGGCAGAGATGTTCCAGGAGATGTGGCCAGGGAGACAGCAATGTGTGCTGTTGTCTCCTTCTCCTTTGTGTGAAAACATCTTCAATGGTGACTTTCTGGATCTTTTGTACAGGTCTTGTGGGCCACTTTGTAGATTGTGCTTTGCCAACAGGCGGGAGTAGGACGAACTTCGCAGAAAGTTCTTCGGAGAAATCGTCACTATTAGAGAGCTCCAAGGGCAAAAAATGACAGCAGGAGCCAAGGATCATCCTGAGGTGATCCTGCTGTGGCAGGAGGATTGGATTAGATGATCTTTTGTGGTCCCTTCCAATCCCTAGTGATTCTGTGACAGAGTCAAACCAAAGAAGGGTTTGGTGTTTCCAAGTTAAGTTGTTCAGGTTTTGGGTTTGTTGGGTTTTTCTTTTCATTTGGGTTCTTTTCACTGTGGTTTCTTTTTGTCTAAAAATGTATTTTATGCTTAAAGAAAAAGGGAGCCCTGACATCCGGAGCTGACATCCACAGCTTTCCTCTGTGGGTGCAGGATGATCTAGCTCTCTTTGATTTCCATTACACTTTCCAGTGGATCCGAGATGTAATTAATTCATTGATTTTTGCTGCCAGTCCCCTAATTAAGACTAAATAAAAATTCATGCCAGGGTTAATGGCTTTAAAGGTTGGAGGCAGGAGCTTCTGCTGCTCAGGTCCGTTGTCCATCCGGCAGTGCATTTGGGTTATAGTCCCTGTCATGCTTTTAATTCCTAATCAATTGAAAGTTAATTTTGTTCTTAAGCGAAAGTGAGCAAGAAATGGGCTGCTGTTACACAGCCAGCTCTGTTTTACGGCCTTTGCAGGGCTCTGTTCACTGGACTTGCCATACCACTGGGCAAACCGGGACACGATCCTGATGTAACACAATCCCCTAGAGCAGCAAGATTTACACTGTGGATAAACCTCGACCTTGTGCTCCTGATGCTTTCTGCAAACGCTGTGCTGTTTGTGCCTTGCTGTGCCAGGCACCTGCCATGTGGCTCCACCGCTTAGTGCAGGGGTCTTCAAGCTTTTTAAACAGGGGGCCGGTTCCCTGTCCCTCAGACAGTGTCGGGGGCCGGACTGTAGTTTGTCCTGCCTGGGAGCAGGAGGGAGAGACGGGGAGCTGCCCGCCTCAGCCCAGCCGTGCAGTCGGCAGGAAGGTTGGACATCCTGGGGGGCTGATCTGGCCCGTGGGCCAGGGTTTGAGGACCCCTGGCTTAGTGCTTGTGTGCTTTGAGGGTCTGAAGTGTTGGGTAACATCATGTTAGACTGGATGTGAGGAGCAAGTTCTTCACTGTGAGAGTGGTGAGAGCCTGGAATGGGTTGCCCAGGAAGGTGGTTGGGGCCCCATCCTTGGAAGTGTTTAAGGCTGGGCTGGATGGGGCTCTGGCCAGCCTGATCTAGGGTGGGATGTCCTTGCCCATGGTGGGGGGGTTGGAACTGGATGATCCTGTTGTCCCTTCTAACCCAGACTGACTGTATGACTTGGTCTGGGTGATCCTGCTGTGGTGGGGGGATTGGACTGGATGATCTTTCAAGGTCCCTTCCAATCCCTGATGATTCTGTGATTCTATGTGGGGCCAGGTGGAGTTTTACTAACAAAAGATCAGGTTGCTTTAATCTATTATCCTTAGGAGACAATAAACCAGCAACAAACCAGACAGAAGAACTGAAAATATTGCTTTGTGTGTTGGTGAAGTGAATTATCTGAACAATCTCACTCCTTCATGGGAGCAGGGACGTTGAAATGCCTCTGAGACCCAGCCTGAGCTTGGCCCTATGCTGCTCATTAGGGCTCCTGGCTCTTTGAAAGTCATTTAAACCTTAAAAAATGTTGCTGTGAAGCTGATCTGAAAAATTATGAACATTGTCTAGTTGTCTTTGTGTGGGCTTTAAAAAAATGAAAGAAAATTTGACAGATATTCTTTCTGACTGCTGCTTTCACTTTTGTATCACTGTGACTACTTGGCCTGACAACTTTCTTCCTCTGTCTGTATTTGGGAGAGTCACTGAAGCCCTTCGTAAATAGTATCAGGGAATCATAGAATCATTAGGGATTGGAAGGGAACTCAAAAGATCACCTAGTCCAATCCCCCTGCCACAGCATGATCACCTAGACCAAGTCACACAGGAACACATCCAGGAGGGTTTTAAATGTCTCCAGAGAAGGAGACTCCACAACCCCTCCGGGCAGCCCCTTCCAGTGCTCTGTCACCCTCACCGTGAAGAAGTTCCTTCTCAAATTTATGTGGAACCTCCTCTGTTCCAGTTCACACCCATTGCCCCTTGTCCTATCCTTAGATGAGAAAAGCCTGGCTCCATCCTCCTGACACCCACCTTTCCTGAGCAGTGAAACACAGCCCTATTTGACAAGAACTAGATTGGAAGAAATGCTCAGCACAGTGCCTGTGCGACAGCAGTTCAGGTATGGTGAGTACATCCGAGGAAAATATCCTGTAGTTTGAATTTTTGCTCATTATAATTGAGCAACCACTGGGCAACACTCTTTGTCATAGTTGTTGTTAGTGGAAGTGTTTATCTTCATAGGTTCTCTTTCACTGCCTGCTGCTGTGTATTCTCAACTGCCAGGTGCACCTACGACGTTAGCAGCTGCTGCTGCTGTGATGCACCTGAGAGTCCTCAACTCCAGGCTCACACTGGTTAACATGGTGCTGAGCAATGGGGGTGCTGAGCTAAAATCCCTGCTCCTGTTTCCTCTTTTTGTCTGTGTCTGGGCATTTGCAGCACTGAGACATCTGGAAAAGAAAGGACCAAAACCTCAATGTCAAATACATGAGTGAGATACGTATTGTCCACTCCATCTCTCACAGTCTTTAAAACATTACGGGCTTTTTAAACTACGGGGTGCAAGGTTTTTGCAGAAGAGTGTTCTGCTCCAGCTCAGTTGGGATCACTTTAGCTAATCCCCAAGCTTTTCACTCTGATTATATTTATTTATTTATTTAAAATCAGCTTCATTTTGGGGTCCAACTGGAGTATCAGTTCCATGTCCTTGCTGTAACGATCTGCTGCTCATTTGTTCCTCTGTGCAAATACCGTGGTCAGGACACAGCCAGCCTCTAGCCTTGGCCGTGCTAATACATAATGCAGATGATAAAAGCCAGTGTAACAGAAACGAGGTCCCAGGGAGAATACAAACCATGACAAAATCAGAAGGAAGCAGATGGTTAGGTATTAAACTGCAGTAATAAAATAACATCTGGCGGAATATCACACACACACACACACACACACGCTGATGCCCATCTGAAGAGTGCACTGATTTAAGTAATATGTTTCTCATTTTGGTGCAATTAACACCAAAATTTGCATAGCAAACAGTGGCAAGCACACAGCAGCTTCTTCTGAAAAATGCAATCCAAATGTGCTTTTTCTGCAAGGAGCTCAACCAGAGCAGACACGGATGCCTTTCTGTGCTGTGGTGTAAAGCAATTACTGAGTCATACCTTCCTGCTGGCCAGAGAGCCCATTATTCTGTTTGCATGCAGCCTGGCAGATGTACTTGTTTGCAGGGCTGGAAATGAAAAGATAAAAGAGGAATAGCCTTTGACCATGTGGAACATCGCTCCATCCCATGCTGTACAGAGACAGGTGCTGTACAGCCCAGGTAGGTGTCTAGAACCCCGTGCAGTCAAACCTGCCTGCCTCAGATCCTCTCCCAAATTTCCCTTTGTGTGAGGAAGGGAAAGAGAAACCTTGAGGCTGGGTTTTTCAAAGGAAGTTGGAGGGAAGATGAAATCCCTGCCTGGTTGAACAAGCCACATGGCAGCATCAAACACCCTGCAGTCAGTCAGGTTGTATCTCTCACAAGCCTTGACCTGCCCACAAACCGAGCCTGGGGCCAGACAAGCCTGATGAAAGAGAGTTCAATTTGTGCTGCTGAGCACATGCGGTACTGCTGAAGGGATCTGCTGGGAACCTGCAGATGGGAGCACAGGGGAGCTCCTGCGTAGTGGCAATGGAGCTGGCCATCTGCGCAGAGCTGGTTAGAGCTGTGCTCTCCTTGGGACAGACCCCACTGCCGGCTTGGGTCATTAGCAGCAGACAGAGTGGCTCCGTGGTGGAGCTCATAGGTGGAGCTTTAACGCCAACTTTGAAAACACCTCTCACTGAATGAACATGGGTCTTGTGACAGGGAGAGTGGAGAAGGGTGTGAGGGCTCCCAGTGGGACTCTCCTGCTGTGGACACCTACTCAGCAGTGTCACCTTTAGGGAAGAGCCTACAGCTGTGCGGTCACGGCACACTCCATGGACCGGTGTATTTGCAGACTGGGAATAGAGAGCTACTTCATCTCTTCCATGCTGGTAGTTGCATCTGGAGTACTTCAGGATTTTTCCTTGCTCTGCAGTAGGATGTGGTGGGTTGATCTCCCTGAGGAGCACAACGTCCTGTCCCGTGGAAGCAAAGTCCTGATAAAGTAGGTGATGGTTCCTTCATCAGAAGTCCACAAAAACAACAGTGGGTGGCAGGTGTGACATCCCCATGGTGCTGTGCTGTGTGACACAAAAGGTGCTCTGTGCCCTGCTCCAGTGAGGGAAGCACTGTATTTCCAGCTGCTACGGGCTGGTCTGCACTGGAGCCTGGAGTGTGTTTCAACACAAATGTCATTTCCATTTGGAAAACTCCAGTCTAAGTTGGTATGCAGGCCACTGTGTTTTGGAATTCCCTAGGAAATAGTTCTGCAAAAGAAAAGAACCATGGAAAGGGTTTTTCCTCTATACACCTTCTTGTCCTGGGAGTGCAGAGGGAGCCAGGTGGCCAGCATCTGTCCTCATCTCTGTCTTGGCAGGTGAGGAGGGGTGCAGAGCCTCCTGGAACGAGGAAAGGCTGTACCAGGTATCCAGAAGAGTCTGACCACCTGAGCTGGGCTGGGCTGCTGTGAAGTCGTGTACACTGAATTTTCTCAGTGTAATGGGCCCTTGTGATGTGGCCCCGACATGCCACAGCGGGCAGCTGTTTTGTGTCCTGTTCTCAGAGCGCTGGGGCTGGCTGAGCAGCGTGCGGAATTCCAGGGAGGGAGATGTATTTCTTTCTGTTTTGTTGCTTCAGTGAAAGACCTGATCTCGATTCTTTTGAAAATGGTGACAATAGTCCCATTGATTTCCTTAGAAGAAAAGAGTGGGAACATGTCTAAAGTTCTTCTTTCAATAAAATGGAATAAAGATGCTTTCAGCACACCTTTATTTAATTTCCTTCTGAGTTTTGTATAGGGGTTATCTGCTGGAAGTCAGCATCACCCTGTGCACAGAGAGATCCTGATTTCAACGAGAGCCCCCGGATGCCACCAGATTTTGAGTGAGAAGCTGGCGATTTGCTTCCAACAAGTAGGGCATTTAGGTCATGTGCTATCTACTTTCCTATGACAATCTTCACAAGGAGGAATAATGAGGCTGCTCTCCCCGTGCATGTTTTTCTCAGAGCAGCAGCAGATCTAGGACAGTAGCAGAAAAAACTGAGGGACGTCTGAACACCAGAGAGATGTTTATGGGTGAAACGGCTTATTTGTGTTAACAGAGATGTGCACAATCACAGCATCTTTGAAGAGTTCTGAAAGGCACAATTTTGCAGTTTTAGCGACTGTGGTGCAAACAACAATCTTTCTGCAGGAGTTAATTGTCTTGAAATCTGATTTCCAAAGGTAGCAGCCTTAATTTGGTTTGTTCTTTGCTGGGGATCCCCTGGGAGGCTGAGCTTCAGTCTCCAATAAATCAACAGAGCAATGTGCAGTGCAGTCTGAGACTCAGCCACGCTGGGAATCTCTCTCTCATCCTCAGCGGGCTTGGGATGGAGCCTTTAACTCCAAACCGGATATTATTGGAATAGCTTTAGTTCTTATTTCATTTAAGGCAGCATTGCTGCCAGAACCAGAGAACAAATGCCTGCTCTCCCGTTTGCTTGCTCCTGTCCCTGGACTACCTCCTCCTTGCATAGAGCAGCTTTGATCTGGGCGAGCCAACGTTCACGGTTCAAGGTACTGTGGTCCTGCGTGTTCCCCAGAGCACAGGCAGCGTCCTCCTCAAACAGCTCCAACCAAATCTGAGCAAATGCACCTCTGACCCAGGGACGACGCCTGAGTCAACGAGCTCTTTTGGCTGCAAAATCTCACACTGAGCACAGAACCTTTACATTTGCTGGATTTAAACACTCCACTGTAGTGCAAAATGGGGCCCTGATTGTAGCTGAGGAGCAGGTGATGGGGTGAATATGGAAACATTCGCAGGAAAATTGCCTATTCCTCCTAGTTTTACTTTGGTTTTGCATTTCCCTGGGTTACTTTCTGAAGATGGTTTAATTTCCTATGTGCTGCTTGTGTTTTGCTTATATCTCTTCCCTTCAGCCTCCCTCAATGATATCCTAGTGCCTGCCTTCTCAACAGTAATAATAATAATAGCTGCAATATATTTAATAGCTACCTACTGCCAGCCTCGCTCCGCTTTCTCTACAGATTCCCCAAGGTACCAGATGCATAATGCATTTTCCAGCTAGAGATCAGACTCGCTAGGATCTGCTCTCCTGAACAAACCCCTTCCTGGCAGGCTCCCTGTCTCTGTGGGAATTAGCAGTGTGTGTGGAGGCACCGACAGAGGTGTTTCCTTTCTCCTTGCGGGTGCGAAGCACAATGCTCGGTGCTACAGCATCCCCCGCGGACAAACATCATCGCCCTCAACACCCAGAGCAGTGCCAAAACTACCTGTTCTCTCTGCAGGGGCGCTGGCAGGACATTTCATCCCATCCCCAGCCCTACAAGCCAGCGAGGAGTGGAGGTGTAGGGGTGGAGCTGTGTGATGGGAAGCAGATTTTGGCAGGAGAAACAGGAAAATGCAGAAAACAGTGTAACAAGTGCTTGGATGGAGAAAGTCTGTTAAATCTCTCTACAGTGAACACAGCCTGACTAACCCAGGCTGACGAAAGCACCTTGGCCCTAATGACCTTTCAAAGGCCCTGGTCTGACCAGCTTCTGGCTCTATCCTGAGAAATAGAGCTGGATGTAAGTGCCACGGGGAGGTTATGTCTTTTGCACAGTTTGTGAGGGTTGGAAGGGGCTCTCAAAGGCCATCAGGTCCAACCCTCCTGCTCAAGCACAAATTACTGAAAAGCAGAACTGCCTACAAAGCCTCAACCAACTCCACAAAACCACATGCAGCCGGGTCTGAAACATCTCCAGAGAAGGGGACTCCACAACCTCTCTGGGCAACCCGTTCCAATATTTAATAACCCTGACTGTAAGGAAGTCTTTCCTCAGATTGAGGTGAAACTTCTTGTGTTCCAGCTTGCATCCATCACCCCTTGTCCTGCCTAATGCCACTGAAAAGAGAGTTTTCCTGTGTTCTTGGCACCCAGCCCTCAGATATTTACAGACAGCGATTAAATCTCCCTGTAGCCTTCTTTTGCCCAAACAGAAAGCTCCCAATTGTCTGAATTCACTCAGCTTCGGCTTACGTTTGCCTTACATTTTAATCAGGAAGAAGCAACTAGTTTCATTATTCATTTCTTTGTCTTTAGGTACAGGCAAAGAACAATTTAAAGCAACTTGCCCATAGGAATTTCTGCACCTTCCGGTGTCCTTCAGCACAGGCTTGTTTTACAGAGGAGAGACCCATCAAATGACTTGCTGAAGGTTTAATAGAATAGCTTTTAGAAAAGGAAAATAAAAGGCCAAGGTAGAGCTGGGAAATGAACCCAGGAATGCTGACTTTGAACTCCATGAGACCAGTTGCACTACAGTAGCCTGCTCGGAACTTTTGCTTGGTTTTCAGCCACAGCTTTAAAGTTTGGCCAACAAAGTTAAGAAGTCAGGAGGGGGGTAATTTTTATTCTTCAGATGAGGAGACTGAAAAATCTAAAAGCCCGGTGCTCACAATAACTTTTTATTGCTCTTTATTTGATGGAGTGACTCATACAGCACACGGCTTCGGGAGCAGGTTTGGGGAAAGCTGTAGCTGAAAACACAGCCAGCTGTAAAAGGCCGGCCATTTCCTACACAGTATCTACTTCAAAAGGATAAAATAGATGTCTTCTTTTTTCTATCCAAAAGTCACTGCAGAAGCAGCTTTCTTTTGTTATCTCCCAATAAATGTGTCTCTGTAATAGTGGAATTTACTGCTGGGAGTGTGTGTTTCTCACCACTGCTTCCCCTTACAAAGGACCTCATCTGTCTTGTGCTGGGAGAAGGCAAATGATGTCATGTTTCCTGTGTTTCAGCCTACTTTCCAGCTGCTGCAGAAAGACAGGGCTATAGGTATGCACTTCATTCTGCAAGAGCACAGGGGGAGCTGCCTGGGGTTGGGCTGGGTTAGTGCTCCAGGAGCACCTTGACTGTCCCTGTGATTCTACATGAAACCTTCATGCAAGTCCACGTGGCTCATTTTCCTGTTGAGCTGTCAACTTCACCCCATATGCAATGACACCATATGGGGGTGAAGTAGGGTCTGATGTGGGAGCATCCTTGTCCCCTGTGCCCTGGCCTGCCAGTAGTGCTGGTTGGGGATGGAGCTTGGCAAGTCGGGACACTGCCTTGGCACAGCCCTACGTGGAAAGTTTACAGAACACTGCCTGAACTAGTTTTCCTTCCAGCAAGAGAGTCCTTGACGTTTATTAAAGCTGAATTCACTCTCACATTTTAATCAATGAAATAGAAAAAACAACAACACAGGAATGCATAAGCAAGTCTGACTGCTTTTGCTTCTCTTTTCCATATCAGCAGCCTAGCTAGCCCAGGATCACACCCGCCTGCGCGCTGGATTCGCCCGGGCAGCTACCCAACTGCAGATCGGATAATTGTGCGTGTGAAGACCCGTCTGGTACCTGCCGCACGCAATGACTCAATCCATGCGCAGGTGCAGGTGCGTGTGCCTGCTCTGCTCACACTGCCCCTCACTCCCCTTGCACAGCAGGGCCAAGGGGCTTTGGATCGCCCAGGGCAAAATGCAGCCCTTCCCAACGTGTCACTGCTCTTCTCCTCAAAGGCAGGGATGAGGGTTTGGAGAGGGGAGGCATCGAGCTCTTGAACTTTGAGCCATGTGCTGGGTGGAGAGTGTATTCCTGGGGTGCTGGGACCCTCTGCACTGGTTTGGGGTGCTGGAGGGACACAGGTGATGTCAAGATTCCACTCCTTGCACCCTGCTTTCTACTGCCCACCAGTCACAGGGCAGGAAGCAGGAGTGCAAGCTGAACCCTAACTTTTCCCCATTGCATTGGCAATAGCTGTAACTTTGCCCCCACCAGCGCTGTCCTTCTACCCAGGAGAGCTGCTGGCAGCCCTGTGTCTCTGCTGCCTGCAGCTTGGCTTCTCTGTGACGCTGTCCCTCGCCTGGGTACCAGCACAATATGATTTCCTTATACATTATACCTTGAGTGCAATATGAGAAAATAAAAATGAGTAACAGCTTGTTTCCCAGCCCCGGATGGAGCAAAAATGTTGATGAATGGACAGCCTCCTTGCGTGACAAAGAGCATGAATAATTTGCAATGAATAATATTCAAGAGATACCTTTTTTTCCCCCACTCATAAATTGCTTGTGAGTTTTTTTCTCCCCCGAGCTGTTAGTCACCAGAGCAAATAGAGAGCAGCTTGTTGGAAGCATTTGTTTTCTGCTGCTCTGAGCTGTGGTTAGAGGTGCTGGTCACTCTGATTGATGGGGAAACCCATACCTGCAAGTTGCTTTGGTTGACACCTTGAGGTTCCTAGGGCTTTGCATATATTTCTTTCACAAGCAACAGCAGATGCCGAAAAGGCTGTTTGTTTGCTACTGTTTGTGATTTATAAATCATTGCTTCTACAAGTCTCAACCAACACTGGAGCTTGACAGAGACCCTGGTTAAGAATGAATCATTTTATGAGAAATACACGTAGATCTTTATGCTGCTGGAGTCACAGTTCACCATTTCCTTCCATTTCTCTGGAGTTTTGCTGTTAAAAAAAAAATGTTCCTATCTTTGGGGAAAAGTTTGTGGAGGTGGAGGGTGAGGAAGGGAATGATGGGGGCATGGGGTGAGGCTACCCTTCACCTCTGTCACTATTTGTCCTGCTTGTATTAATACAGAAGGTTGTTTCTTCTGAGCTGAACATCTGGAATAGCTGGGAGCTGGATTTCATCCTTCTACTCCCCTGCCTTTGGAGAGGGGCACACATAGTTCAGCTGAGTACATTGAGAGTTAAAAAAATCCAACTCCCAAGTGTAGCCTCCATCCCTCTCCCATTTTAGCCTTTTCTCCCAAGGAGCCATGCACAGGGCAGGCAGGTCAAAGTGAAGGTGTAGTGGGCATGTGATGTGGGAAGGGTGGGAGCTGGGATGCCCAGAGATGGGCATCTCTGCCCTGCCCAGGCAGCTCTGCACAGGAGAAGGACACAGGTTGCCCCTTGACCATCTATTTGCATGTGAGCTGCTTTTTGTCCTGTGTTTTTCACCTTGAAATGCTAATGGTAATGAAAAAAACCCTTAGGCCTGTGCAAACCTGTGCAAAGCTGTTGTTTAACCCTGCCCTGCCTTCACCCAGCATCTCGGGGTGAGCCGAGACCGTGATGGCTAAGTGACGGACAGTGGTCCCTGTGTCATGACCGGGCTGCCTGTCTCCTTGCATGTGGACACCTGGTGACATTCACTGCAATCTAAGTTATTTTGGGATCTCTCCCCCACCTCTGCAGTTTTCTATTCCTTTTCCATTGACCTATTCTAATCAGCTGAAATACTTTACCTTTTTCTTCTTTTGCTTGAACTCCAGGTGATGTGAAGGGCTGACCTCTCTCTCAGGCACATGATTGCATTTTAAACTTTAATAGCTTCCATACCCTTTCCTCGGAGGTGCTCGGCTCAGCTGAAGGTCTGCACGTTGCATTCACATTTCGGAAGCAGCCAGAACATGATGGAAAAGCACAGTCTCTCTATCAGGTCTCCTTCTGCGTGACAGGCACTGCAGATTTCAGCTGCGCTTCCTAAGCTGACCGTACGCGAGGCTGAGGTTCATCTCGTGGAGCAGTTATTGACATCAGGCAGCTGTGAAGAAATCCGTGTTGCTGATTTAAAAACCGCAGCGCCAGCAGCTAATGCTGATGAGGAGACAGCTCGAGAGCGCACCGCGACTTCTTAAGAGATGGACACCAACAGAGTCGGCTTGAGGGAGGTGGCGAAACGCGCCCGCAGACCTGCGTGTGCTCTGTCACAATCCCTCCAGAGGTGCGCAGGAATGTTTGATTTCTGGGCGTGTGTGTCTGCGGGGCTGGCAACAGAAACCAAAGCGGTCGAGACTGCAGCAGTGGTGCTTATCCCGGACCGAATACGGCGTTTTGGCACTGTTCCGAGTTCAACGACTGGTTTCATCTCGCGCCTCTTTGACTATCCGTGGCCTTTCTCCCCAGCTTGGACAAGCCAGGAATGATCCAGGAAGAGCAGGTTGTTGCCCTGGGTCCCAGAACAGAGAGGTTAAGGCCCAAATAACTTCCTGGTTGTGAGAGACGTGAATTATTAGCTCCTGGGTGGATAGCTCTGTTATGAACTTTGATGTTGTGAACTTTGATGTGACAGTAGCTGTTTAAAGGAGTGGAAAAGGGACGTGTGAGAAGTCTGCAAAAATCAGAACAAGGGCTTTTATAGCTTATAGGCTCCGTCTTTTTCTCTCTTGGTGGAGCTGCCTCTTCTCAGAGGCAATTAACGACATCTAGGACAGGGATGAGCTGAGGTTTCATCTTTGCTGGAATAGCCTAAATTGCCAGGTTTAGAAAGAGAACTGAAGTGCAGTGTGAGGGAGACATTGGGTCAGAAGTTTAGACGATTCCTAATATCATGAGGAAAGCAAGCGAACACTCTGCTGAGGAAGAATCCTTTGATGTCTGAAGCGATTACCATGTTTTAAATTGCTTTTACTCACACCAGTAATGAATGGGTGAAAACTCACCCAGCTTTCAAAAACATCTCACTAGACAGTCCTTCTGGTACTGAACATGGGTTTTCCAGACCCTGTTGCTTCCCACTGCCCTGAGGACAAGGCACAGTTGGGTGGGGAGGACACGTCTGCTGTGAGTGGGGTGTTGGATGCACAGGAAGACATAGCTGGAGTGGCCGTGGCTGCACTCATCTGCATCCCACCTTCTGACCATCCTTGGCAGGAGACAATGAACTTCACACTTGGCTGTAGAGCAGAAGGCAAGAGCTGATGCTGGAATCCAAACTGCAGTGGATAAAATTCTGGAGGTGGGCTGGTCCTCACAAAACCCTGCAGACCACCTCTAAGCAGCAGCTGGCTCCGCTTACAGCCCCACGGAGATGAATGGGATTCCAGTCCTCCACTGCTTCTCCTTTTACAGCTGTTGCCTGATTGCATCAAGCGGTTTGGCCTCTGGAGTTGGACGTTTTGATGTAAATCCAGCACCTTTTGGATGATATTTGCTCGAACCCCACCTTCCAGTGTGAAAGCACAGACGGGGGTTAGTAGCAGCGAATGAAGTCTCCATGACCTCTGCTTCCTCTTCCGTGAGGGTTTGTGCTGTGGAGCAATGAGCACATCATTCCTTCCCACCCACCAGGGAAAATGCCCTGGCAGCAGGGCACAGACGTCGGCAGCACAGTACTGCAGGAAGAGACGAGGTGGTTATACGAGATATAAAGGTATGATGCACAGGAGGGACGTGTGCGATGGATTTCGAGTGGGAGCTGGGCGAAATGCCTGTTTGGCTGCATTCTTGGCAACTCTTTTTTTTTCATTTGTAACCACAAACATTCAACACTATTGATGGTTTTCCACAGTTTCAAGACACCTTTAGTCTGGCTGCCAAAACTCCAGTGGGGTGGCAGGGCACAGCAGTTTTCTTTCCTCACCTGAGGGATGATCCCTTCAGTGCTCCCCACACTGGGGCAGTCACTGTCAGCCCTGCAGATGGGATAGGACAGAGGCTGGAACAGTAATGTGCAAACCTTCATATTTGGGATGCTCATGTCTAGCCCAGCACTGAATGGTTTTTACTGTTTTTAAGTAAGAACAGACTTCAAGATTCATCAGGGTTAGAAAAAGCTGTGAAGATCATAAAGTCCAACCATCTGCCCTACAAACCCCAACCACTAAAGCATCTTCTGAAACACCATGTCTAAGCTTTCTCTGAACCCCTTCACGGACAGTGCCTCCACCCCCCTCCCTGGGCAGCCTGTTCCAGAGCTTCACCTCTTTTTGTGTGAAGAATTTGTTCTTACTATCCTGATATCCATCCAAAATGAATCAACATTAGGGCTTGTACGAAAGAGTAGTCTCTTCCTTGCTGGTCTTTTGGTGATGGTTGTGATAGACTTGTTCTTCCATCTTTGTATTAAGATCCTTTTGTTGAACGGTGAGATTAGGAAAATTTTTTCACAGAAAGGGTGGTCAGGCAGTGGAATGGGCTTCCCAGGGGGGTGGTTGAGTCGCCATCCCTGGATATGTTTAAAGGTTGTTTGGATGAGGTGTTGAGGGATACAGTTTAGGGGTGAACTTGATGGGTAGATGGTTGGACTTGATGATCCCAGGGGTCTTTTCCAACCAGAGTAATTCTGTGAGGTTGGAAGAAGCCTGGAGAGGTCCTTTACTCTGTTCCCCTCTTCTAAGACAAGTGTAATTTTATACCCAGACCTTTCCTGATGGGCATGTGTCCAACCCACCCTAAAGGGCATCCAGAGTGGAGCATTCCCCTTCACCTACCCAGGACAAGCACATGATGGGAAATAATCCATGGTGTGTTGGCGTTTTCTCACCACATTAACTTTAACAAGTCTAATCTGAAATGTTTTCCTTATTCCTCTGCAGACTGGAAAGGAGAAGAGCTGAGTCATCCCCAGAGAAGACATTTCCCACAGCAGATGTTACACCATGTGATCCTGCTATCTCTTGCAGTTGTTGCTGGAGGAGGTACCGTGTCACTCCAAGGCCTGAATGAAGATAACATGGTCCCATTCCTCCGTCGCATCGCTACAGCGAAGATAAACTCCCCACTCAGCATTTGCTGCAGAACAAGTGTCAGTAAATCCTCTTCATTTGGGAGCCGTCCTGTCGTTTCTAACAAACACTGTGACTTCTGAGTGACTTTTCTGTGCTTTTCTCTGGCACCACATGCCAGCTTTTTACCAGTAATCTTGGCTGACAGTTTATGAGGTCTAAATGCAGTCTCCATTTCTGCTACACAGAGACGGTGATTTAAAGTTTAATTGTCACTTAACTGTCTTATTCCTCCTCTCTAACATCATAGAGCACGTCTCCTCCCATGTCTGCCTGCTTTCTGTCGATCAGATGGGGGCCCAGACCAGCCCCTGTCCCGCGTGCAGGTGTCTCTCAGGAGACTGTTTTAAACCATAAAGTACTTTGAGTGATTAACTTTTGAATTCAGAACTAAAGATATTCCTGTTTCCCCCAGCTCTCTGCTAAGCAGACTGTGAGTGTCGTGGGACTTTCTGCACTATTTAAATCCCAGTCTTGTGACTGAGCTGATCGTGTGGGAATCTCGGCTCCTTGGTTTCTTTTGGGTGTTTGTCTCATCTTTTTGAAGTACACCACTAGCACCAGCGCAAAGTGAGCCAGAGGGTGATGTCCCTAGGTGGCTGGAATTTGTTATTTCTTCAAACACAGAGGAGTTTGGGCTAATCTTACAACTTCCCCATCAGCCTTGTGCATGGGGATGGACCTGCACAGCACCAGTGCTGGAGCCAGGAGAGAAGAAACTTTTCCTGTCTGCAGATCCCTGAAGTTTCCATCTACCCACTCAACACACTGTGGAGGCAAAAAACTGTCGAGGGACCCACCAACAGAAGCCAAGTTCTGCCCGAAGCACCAACAGGCAGAGGTCTGGGGGATATACTCAGGGCAGATGTACAGCATCTGAAGGGATGAGCTCAGAGTTTCTTTGAGCTAGCACCCTCACCGTGAAACCTGTGTGCCAGCAGGTTCCTCAGGACAACCTGCCTGTATGGAACATCCGTCTAGCTAAATGTTTCTGTGTTGTTACCTAACCTGCTTACCTGAGGGCACAATGTGTGCATTGCACGTTGAGAAATAGCATCTGGGAGCAGCAATGGATAGCAGACTTGAGCAGAAGCATTTCAGAGCTCAGGGAAGTCAAACCTCTGTGTGCAGGTTTCCCTCCAGGTGCTCTGAAACAGACACAAGAGTTGAAGGTGTGTTTGATGCTGTCCCGCATCAAAGAAGCTACATTCACATCTCCTCCTATTGAATTACAGTCTAGACTGTTTAAAAATACCTCGTTGCTGCTTTTTTCCCCCCTATGGGTAAAGGGCACTTGTGAGACGGTGCACTCCGCTGGAGATTGCACAGAGCGTTGCATGTTGGTGCACGTTGACAGGAGAGGTTCCAGCTAGCTCCAATATGTGACAGACTGCGAAGGCAGAGATCGCACACAACTGAACCTTTGGTGATGGGCTGCAAGGAATTCCCACTGCACCGTGCCTCTTACACCAGCCCCAACGACGACACTGCCAGACTTGTTGGCTCCAAGGGGTTAATTACACATCATGGATGCAAACCATGCCAGGGTGCTGGCGAATGCTCAAGTCATTGCTCTGCAACCCTGGGTGAGTCCTTCGCTGCTGCTGCCAGTCTGCAACCCTCACCTGGGGTGATGTTCATCACTGCTGACCCCTTCTGCTCCCTTCTCCTCCTCTTTGCTGGGTTCTGTTTTGTTTTTGCAACATCAGTTTGCCTGTCAAGGTAGCTGCTGGGTGAAAAGCCTCCCTGATTATTGAATTGGAAGGTCAAAAGAAATAGAATCTCTCTGCCACGGATGGCAAATTACAGCCTGTGCTGGTCCAGGGCAGGAATGATGAGGGCCAGGTGGGGCAGACTCACCTGGGGCTGCTTATGGGGATGATAAAGCACAGGGTGATAAAGCAGCTTGGGGGTGGGTGTCTGCTCTCTGTCCTGTGAGCTAGCAGTGGTGGTGAGGAACCTGAAGCCTTTGCTTTCAGCCAAAGCATTGGCTGGGAAAGCTGGGTGATGTCCTCTGATGTGCTGAGAAAGGGCTGGCTGTTGTCCCTCTCCTTTTGCTGCCCTGATTCCAGGAGCTCAGATGCCTTTTATCTGCCAGATACCAGTGCTGATGCCAAGAGGTGAGTTCAGAGAAGGTGTCTGTCTAAATGTTAGAAACTCAGTGGAGATGCCCTGCTATGAGGGGAAAAAAACTGTGGCATTTCTGAGCTTTCTAGTCTTTTTTTTTTCTCAAAAGACTGTAATGAACTAAATGAACTTCCATCAACCTGGGGTGAAGTTGTGCTTTCAGCATTTTCATGTTTTCTATTTTTGTTCTTCTAAAAATAGCTGCAGTGAAATGAAACTTCATAAACTGCAGAAGCCTTGCTCTCAGCTTCCTGTCCTGCTCTGGGTGAAACCTGTCCCACCGTGTAATCAGAAAGCTGAACGGATGCTCTGTTTACTCTCATTAATTTGCCTACCCAGGCAGTGTAACCAGTTAGCAAAGATCTCCAAACAGTGGCTCTAGCAGACTTACTGCTGTGGAGATCTGGGGTGCTTTCAAGACAAGCTGGAGTCGAGTGTTTAGGGATGTGAAAACCTTGATAACAAGCCCTAGAGTATCAGGTCTCACAGAGTGTCTAGTCCTAACTTTCTGGGGAAAACGTTGGGCTCAAGGGCTTTTCTTACTCTTTGCCTTACAATGGTGTGAGGTTTGTCTGGAAGTCTCCTCCCCTGGTTGTATCACAGTATTATCAAGGTTGGAAGAGACCTCATAGATCATCAAGTCCAACCTGTAAAGGGCATCTCCACTACCTGCCTGTGGGAAGGCTGCTGCTTGGGCAGATGCAAGTGCTCTCTGAATGGGAGTGATTTTTGGCTCCTGTGGTTTACCAGCACAGACTGATTCTGTGTCTCCGCCCCAGCGAGAGTGAACCAAGTTCCAGCCTGTGCAGACCCCAGTGAGCAGTTGGGGTGCTGGTATTAATCTGCAAGTTGAGCTAATTGAGCACTGCTGGAGTGTCTGTGTCCCCAGTCAGCAACCAACCCCTGCCAAAGTCCTGGAAAAGCATGACTTAGCCCTTTTCCAGACATAAGGAATATTTGATGGCCTAAAGAAGACAAAAAAATAAAAGATGGGGAAAGCCTGTAGTAAATAAGACTATGACCTTATCTTGAAGTATTCCTGTGCACTGAATCTAGCCAAGGACTCTTGAATAAAGCAAACTTGAAATTTCTAGGCCAAGTAGGTTTTGAGATATGGCTGTACGATAAATTGTTGGAGTATTTCAAAGGCTGAATTGCACCTCATTTTTCAAAGTCCCATATCTCACAAACACCTTGTCTGATCTGCCACAAATTTTGTCAATAAATTATCCCCTGGCTACTGATTGCATAGGCAAAGATTTGAGTAAAAAAAAGCTGCACAAATCTTTGCTCTTATCTTAAACACCTCCCTCCCCAGGACACATCCCCCTCTGCCACTAAATCTTGGCAGAGCTCTGGGAGGCTGCTAGAAAAAAAGAGGAAAAAATTTTCTGTGAAACCCAGACTGGGTGGTGCTGAGGGGAAACTCGGAGTTTCTGGTCTTTGTCATTTTCCTAAGACCAATGGTTTGCAGGAAAGCAATTGTGGAAAGCTTTTGAATGGGGCTGTGCAGTTCTCCCATCTGGCAGCTGTTTGAAGAAGCCATTTGGAGCTGTACTGCCTCTTGCCCCACAGCTGCCAGTTCCTCCACCATCACAGGTGTTCTGGGGGCTTTGAACCAGGAGGTGAGAAGGGACCTGCCCTGGCTGGGCAGTGCAGCCCCTGTCCCATGGGAAATGGGACCAAGGCAGGATTTTGCAAGGCTGCTCTCTGCCAGGAGACCCTGTGGGCTTTGTGGCCACTGCTGGCCCTACTTTCCCAAACATTAAAGTTTCAGAAGTTTGTGACACCTGTGTCGGACAAGGAAAAGGAGAGTAGGAAGTTATCCTAATTCTTGTCGCATGCTATTTTCAAGTACTTTGTTATAGGGGAAACCAGGTAAAATAGGCTGGAAACTAAGAATTGTAGGCTTTTTGATTTAGTGGATGAAGTCCAGGTTGAAAGTAAAGAGGATCTGAGGCAGGAGCAACAAATAAGTCCAGGAGAGCAACTGAGTGGCAAATCGATGCTGCTTAATCTTATACTTCATAATTTGCTTTAGGAATAGTTAATCTCGAGGCTCTGTGGCAAATGCACCCTTAGAAGAAGGGCTTGATAAATCTGTGCTTCTATCTCAGACACATGGATAGGTACTTCTTTGCTTGTCCTTCCCATTTGTACTCTTGCAAAGATAAAGCTCTTTACCCCCTAGTTACCTGCCTTTGGATCCATGAGGGAGTTATTAAATGCTCTGGCAGAGCCATCCTGCAACAGTGAGACAATGACCACGTCCTCCTAGTAATTAATTCTGTGACATTAGAAGGATTCACATGAAATAATAAAGCAATAACAGACTAGAGAAAAGTTTGCATTTCTGTCCTTATGCTGGTGGTTTCTTTTTGCACTGGTTTCTAGTCTTCTTTTTGCTCTTCAAGTGCAGTAGTCACAGACTTCTCCTCCCAACCCCCACAGTTAGATCCTGTCTGAAGCTGCTCAGATATTCAGTGATAAAATTTTCAATTAAGGCTCACAAAATGAACAACTGCTCAAACGTGGATACTGGACCCATCCTCCTATGTGTGAGGCACTTGTAATAAATGTACAGAGAAATCGCTGAGGGAACACCTGCTACGCTGAAACTTGAAGGAGTTCAGGATGTTCTCTTTTAAGATCTTGGTGACCTGGTAAAGTAAATCAAAGTCAATGTTTTTAAAGAACCCTGAGGTAACTGACTTGGAAGTGTTTTCATCTGCAATGAATTATTTCAGCAATTGGGTTAACTCTCAAATTGAAAACCTATCCATCCTCATTACACAGATATAATCAATATCAGTAATTTAGAAGTGGGGGAATATCTTCATTAATATCCCCTGTTAAATGTGCTTTGAAAGTCACTGCATTATTAGCCAGCTATTATTTTGTCACAGTCTGAGACTCAGAAGTCATTTTTCAGAGCTCTGCCATGCCTTGCTAACCCACGCCAGGCTGATAATCACCTAAGAAATCAACAAATAAACAAGCTCCACTTAAAATGCTTTTTCATCAGATGTTTTCTTCAAGCTGCTGCCTAATAGCAGCACTTCTGAGCAGAGCTGTCACTCTGCATTTATGTAAAATGCTGCTGCTTTCAAGTGTGTGTCCTCTGCTACCAGCTGATGCTGCTGGGCTTGCCCTGCCAGGGTGGACCCACACAATGCCACTGCCGTGTGCAGGGGTTGTGCCCCAGGTCTAGAGCTGTGTCACAAACACCAGTTGCTGGAGGTGCTGTGGAGCGGGTCCAGGACATGAAACCGTGTTGGTGAGCAGGCTGAGCTGGAACCACTGCATGGGGGTCTCTTCTGTACATCTGTTGTGGGACTAGAAGTGAAATTCACTGGGTGAGAAATGTGAACAGAGAGGTCTGATTGCCAAGGGAGACTTGGACCAGCACACCAAATTATGCTTCTTCCAGCTGTAGAGACCCTTCTGGATCCCTATACCTAAGTCACAGAATGACTATATGTGAGAGGGGTAGCAAAAGGGACCGTGTGGTTGGTTGGATGTATCTGGAAGTCGATGTGGGAAACTGTCCTACTCTGTCTGTGAGATCCAAGAAAACCCCCTGATGGAGTGAGCATGTGGTTTCTGGGAAAGCTTTGCATGAGTTGGACTCTGGTGATGGTCCCATCCATCACAAGGCATGACTCTTATCTCTGCAATGCATGAAAGATGGGGCTTTTGAAAGGGCTCTAGGTGATTTCATTTTCCCCTTCCTCTGTGTGTGTGTCAGAGCCTGCTTGGAGCTGACTTTGTGTTTGTTGGTGGCATGTGAAACAGTATCTTCCAGGAAACTTCAACATCACTTTATGAAGTGTAGTAATAAAAACATCCATGTGGTGCAGCCCATGCTAAATAACACTTCTGGCTGCAAGCAGGACTATAGTGTGCAATTCTTCCACCAGAAACCCTTGCAGATGGATTTCATCTCCCTGGTATTTCAATATCCATTACATAACCCCAAAAAGCTTTTCTGGGGCAGTTGTGGAAGCACTTATCTGTGGCAGACCTTTCCAGCTCACATCAGGGGCTTGTCTGTGCTCACACTGGCTCTGCCAGTTTGGATCTAGCCCAGTCCTTCTGGCATTGCTCCCGGAGAGACCCCAGCAGTCATGCTGAACCAGTTAACTGGGGGCTGTGGGCCCCATCAGTAGGGATGGAGCTCTGCCAGCAGTGGTGCTCCTGATGGGATGTGCAGGTCTGAAGGCCATGGGAAGCTGCTTGAGTGTCAAGTGGTGAAATCCTGCAAGAGGAGCTTTGCTTGCTGGAAGGTTTCTGCCAGAGGGATGGTCTGGACCACCTCTGAAGAGAAAAGAAAAACTAGACTGCAGTCATGACACATCAACTAATTAATAGAGCTCAGATACGGGTTTTGCTTTGTAGCTTCTGCTGCTGTGCTCTGCGAGGAGTTTACAGCACGGTGATAAGGATCCTCCTGTGGTGGCAAGTACCTCGCCTTTCTGCTGGTGTTTGGAGGCCTTTGAATATAAGGTTTGACAGGATATGAGCAAGGCTAGTATGCCCAAAGGACAAACCGGGCAGTTCTTCAGGGTTGGCATTCCGAGATCTGATGAGGGGTGGCATGCAAATTACCCCTAATGAATGTTAATTACTGGGCGAGTTACATATTTTGCTTGATTCCTCTTTGGCAGCTTGTGCAGATTTGTTTTTATATACCTGGTACTTGAAACATTTTATTTAAAAAATAATAATCCTCTGTAATTACAATTGCTTTATTAAAGGCTGCAGGGCTTGTATGATCTCTGTGGCAAAACTTTATGAATTCTTCTATCTAGGCAGTGATCTCCTGGCTCTTTCTCCAAAAGAGCCGTGTAGGTTTTCCTAACCACTCATTAGTTCACTTGCCAGCCTTCCCCAGTGTGGATCTCATGATATCTAGTAAATGGAGATCATCAGGACTGAATATTTTGCCCAGGATGTCTGTGGGTGGAAGCCTAGCTGTCAGCTTGACTTAGTCTTCATGACTGACACTGGAGGTGGCTTCCCTCTGCACAGCTCTGTTCCCTGTGTTTTACCTAATGAGCAGGTTGGACCATTAGCTGAGGGCTTTGAGGCAGAACCCCAGTGGAGATTTCCTTGCATGCTGGCCATGGAGTTGATGGAGTGCTCCTGAGATGCAGAGCCACTAAGGACCTTCTGCTCTTGGAGCTTTGGAAAGCAGGAGGGAGCACTGCACTGGAGTACTCCAAGCTCCAGTAGGTGTCAAGGTGCTTCTCCCAGCCAGGTTTCACAAGCTTTGTGGCATTCCCAAGCCATGGCTCCACTGAAAGAGAGCTGGGCTGACTCAGCTGTCAGCTGGCCAGACAAGGTGTCCCACAGTTAAAGTTCTTTTGTGCCCAGACTCAAAAGGATTCAAAGCTCAGGGTACCTTTTGCCTGCTGTTTGGGGACAGTTCCTTTCCGTCACTGCCTTGTGAGTGTTTCAGTGCTCTGAGATCAGCATCTGAGACAGCAGCAGGTCGTTGCCCAACCTTTCAGTGCCAACTCTTCTAAAAAAGCTCTGCCCCTAAACTCTTGCTGTTTTTCTGTTTAACTGTGTGACCTTCAAGAGCCCCAGCTGTGCTGGCTTAACACAGCTTGTTTGCGTGGTCTGTTGGAGTGGTTGTGCTTCCTCTTCAGGACTCATCTGGAGGAACATCTGACTTTCTCAAGTTCTTCACGGTTAGCCTATGCTATGTGGCTTTGCGGACAGGTCATGCATCGTATTTGGCAGCACTGGTAACGATGAACACACCAGTGGCAGCGATTTTGGCCCTTGTGCCCGTTTGACTGGAGCTACAATCACTGGCTCCGAGACAAGTTTCCTGTCCTGACTCATAGCTGCTGAGTAATTTTTAATTTTATCTCCCTTTGAAGAGAAATGGCATTCGATCTCACATTTCTTTTGTTATTATTTTTAGCATATTGCAAGGTTTAATAAGTTTTGGTTCACACTTTGTTTTTGCTGTTAATGCTCTTCCAGTTTCAGGCTGGCCGCTGCAACAGCATAGTTACGCGTTAGGCTCAGGGCTGGAGTGACTGCTGTTGGTAGAGCTGGAACAACTAGTGGAGTGTTTTGATATAGCAGGTCCTGTCTTTCCTCGCCTCTGACCAGTGATAGATGATCTCAAGAGAGGTATAAAACCCACACAATAGATCCATCCAAAACATGCTGTTTCCCCACAGTAGAGGGTTATCTATCCCCTCTGTGCTTGTCAATCGCTGATTTTTGCATGTTGGCAACATCCAACGTTGCCCAGTTTTGGTTTTACTGGAATGGTCTGGATCACGCGCAGGATCTTGTGTGCTTTGTTTTATAACAGTGCTAATGGTGACTGGGCTTGTCTACTGTCAGTTGGGTGGGAGAAGACAGTAAAAATCTGTTCAAATGGGTCTTGGCTGGCAATTCGGGGCACTGGATTCGCAGAGTTGTTACTGCCACAGGATGCAGTGCTGGAGTACAGGGAGCGAGTGGAAAGACATTCTGGGTTCAATGAGCCCTGTGCCAGGCACGTAAAGCGAAGCCACGGTGGAACGTACCTCTCTAGTTCAATATGGTGTGTTTTTCAAGCAGCAGTGTTTTTCTTTTTTTGTTAGCATTTGAGGCACGAGGCACTGAATTCTAACTCTCTCTGGGCTTGTAGCTGAGATAAGGTGGGTAGGTTTTACTGCTGCTCTCAGATAGTGGGTAAACTGCTTGAGATGTTTAAATTGGGAGTATGCTAAGCACTGAGGAGTGAAGAGCTCTGAGCTCAAGGGAAGGTGCTCAGTAAGTGAAATAATTCAGTAAGTGGCAAAGCTGGAGGCTGAGCTCTCCCCCAGCTCTAATGTACTGCCATCTGTGGGGAGAGTGTACAAACGGCTGGGAGAAGGAAAGGGATGTGGGGACAGCTAAAGAAAGGGCATTTGGGGGTTGAGGAGAACAGCCTGGCTCAAGTGCGAGGGATTTACAAGCTTTCCAGTCCATCCTAAGTTGCTAAAAGCCCGGCTTGACTGCCAGCTTCCCTCTGCCCTCAGTGCTGATGGTGAGTGCCAGACAGGAGCGGGGTCAGACCCTCTCTTGGCTGAGGCCACCTCCCGCTGCCAGCGGCTAATGAAGGCTCAGCGCCTTCCCTATTAGCGGGGATTCTAATGGCTGTGGAAGAGCCGTTGTGCGCGGCCCCAGAGCGCAGCGGAGGCGCGCAGCGAGCGATGCACTGCCATGGCAATGCTCATACAGCGCCTGGCCACCTGCCAAGAGCAGCAGCAGCTTTTTCTTTCCTGGCTAATCGCTGATAAAACAGGAAGACCTTGATCATCCCTTTTGACATGAATAACGATGTTATCTGCTGTGATGTATGACCCAGAGCCAGATAACGTCCTCTGGCAGGCCTTTTTTCTTATGAGATGTAAAATACAATGATTATGTTACAAGGGGGAGATAAAGTGCCACAATCTTCACTAGTTCAAATAACTAATTGAAGCAGGAACTAGTGGAAATGGCTTCCTTTGTTCCCCAGCCATTGTTGATATAACAGTGCTTATAATGAAAGCTGAAACTGTTGCCCTCTTTTTCTTTTTTTTTCCCCATTCTCTATTTTTTCCCTTTTAAACTCAAGTGCCTTCACTTCTGCTTCCCCCTCCCTGTTTCCTCAGGGGAGCTGAGGACAGTGGTGATTTCTAGCAAGAGGTCCTGTTTTCCAGCAAGTCTTGTGTGTGAGCATCAGGAGGATGAAATCAATAAGGAGCTCTCATTCTTTGTTTCCCCAGAGGACTTTTGAGACTGGAAAAATTGAGACCAGTGCTCTCCAAACCATAATTACACTTCTTTTCTTTTTTTTAATATTTGCTCTCATTTTTGTAAAAGTAACAAACCTGATTACCTGGCAGGGCTGGTCACCGGGGGCAAGTTGATCCCGCGCCAAATGCACAGTCTGTGTGACAATTGAGCTCAAACATTTAAAAAAGCCCCCCATCCCCCAGCTCTCCGGTGGGTTGGTGTCAAGAGCAGGAGGGGTAACAGCATTGCTTTACACAGGGAGTGATACTGCGTGATTAAAGGGCGTCTGTTGCAGGCTTGGTGCTTCATAGCCTGGTCAGACCACTGGGAAAGGTGCAGCCACGCTGTGCTTTTCCCCTGAGGTGGGGCAAATGAGCCTCTTCAGACTGACATTGGCTTTAATTACAAAACAAGGATTCCTTGCTGTCAAAACCCAAATATATTCCTGAAGGTGATTTAGTAATGACTACACTACATAAAGACTAGCATTAAAGATGGCATGGTTGTCAGACAATGTGTGGGTGGGTTGTACCACTGAGGAACAGGCTGTGCTCTCATGGCTTGATAACCTGGACAGGTGAAGTCAATAGAAACACCTTCCATTGTGTGGAAGAGACACAGAGAATTCAAGAGGCTTGTTCGTATTCCCCGATGACTATAGGAATAGTCATCATGAGATTAGGCCTCTGTTCTCGTGATCCTGGACCGTAGATGCTGCAATATCTGATGTCCCAGAATCACCAAACTTTAGTCTTATTTGGAGCCATTTTACAGCACTTTTGGCAAAACATCTGGTCTGTTGACGCAGGCGTGTGCTGTCTTTGTCCTTGGATTGTAGCCTCTGCAAGCCAGAGGGTCTACATCTGGTGCTTTCTTCTTCCATAGGGTCAGGTCTTGTAAGGCTCAACCTTCACAAGCTCCCACTGCCATAGAGCCCAGAAATCTTGCCTTGAACCCAAAAAGGTGAGGAGAAGCTGACCCTCGGATAGCTGAAAACCTTAACTGAGTGCCTGAGCTTTGCAAGGAATCTGAATAACCCAAATTAGCATTTCCTTGATCATAGAATCATAGAATGGTTTGTGTTGGAAGGGATCTGAAAGAGCATGTAGTTCCTTCTCCCCTGTAATGGGCTGGACACTTTCCAGTAGACCAGGCTGCTCAAAGTCCCGGCCAGCTTGGCCTTGGTCTGTGGATGTGGCTGTAAACTGGTCGTAGGTTGCAAAAATGCTGTGAAGACTTGGCCTCTAGGTTACAAGTGGTAGTGAGGTCTTTCGTCTGATAACTGGATCTGTGGCCCCTTTGGCAGAGCTGTCGAGGGGTGTTTCAACTTGCAGTGCTGCCTCAGTTTGCTTGCTGCCTGATGACCCTCTTGATGCAAGCTTTTGGGCCTATGGTGGGGACCCTGACAGCCTCTTCTCAGCAAGCAGCAGCCACCCGTGAGCGTGGGCTGCTTTGTCTGTCAGCCTCCCTGCTGCTGAGTTTGTTTGCTATGCATTGCCATGTTTTCGTTGCTATGCTCTCGTTGCATTTCACCCAGCGCCTGTTCCTGCGTGTTGCCTCACCCTGGTGCTGCTAGGGAGAGACTTGTGCCTGACTCGAGTTGCTGACGACTAAGAGGTGGCAGGAGGGTGACGAACCATGGGGCTCCATGGTTCAGAGTAAGCTGGGTGTAGGGATGGATGGAGGAGATGCCAGGCAGGAAAGACACTTTGGGGTTCAAAACCTTTCTGAGGCTGAACTCAAGTTCCCCAAATACTGTTGAATCGGTTTGAAAAAACTCAGAATTGGGCAACAGTGGGGCACCCGAGTGCTGTTCATGACTGAGCTGCTGTGTGACTCTGAGGTGTGTGACACTGCCACCCTAACTGCAAACCTACAGCAACACCTGCTTCATTCACAAGGGCACAATGTGGTGCAATGCTGTCATGAGCTGAACACAGGAGAGCACTCTTTCCTGTGGTATGAAGGCTGCAGCACGATGGGCTGATCCTCCTAACGCCTGCTTGCAGGCTGGGAGCGCGGCGGAACTCGCTGCCTTCCAGAGGGGGGCTGAGGGGGCTTTGTTGCCCACGAGGGCAAGAGGAAATATTTGCAGAACTGGGACCCCTGTCCCAAGCTTTATGCGTTACCACATGGCCACTGCGCAAATCAATTACGGTCGTAGGTCTGTAATGAGACTGACTTCCAAAACAGTTACTGATTCTACAGCCACTTGAGCAGATGCCAGAAAACGTGGCCCATAATTAGTGACCGCCTGGTGGATCAGGGTTTCTGGGCCACAAGCAGTTCACAGCACCGCTGATTCTGGAGATGGTCCTGCTTGGAGGTCACGTTAGCTGCTGTTGTCTCTAATATTTGTGTCGTGTCAGTCTTTGTTAGAATCCTGGTTTAAAACCTTTCAGGTGTAAGTACAAAGCTTAAAAGCTTTTCCACAGCTCCACCCTTAAGAATGGGTTTAATCCTTTTAACAAAGCTCTGATCTGACAGTTTATTTTGCTCTAGGCTTTAGCTTCAGTGGTTGCAGCCAAAACCTGACAAGTTCTTCTTGTTAATTCTGAATGTATTATCCAGTGACAAATGTATCTCCCACTTATATGTGACACTGAGAATGAAATGCATATGATCAAATTTCTTATAGCTGGAGTGGGGATGGTTGTTAAGAACATCTCCATATCTTTGCAGGATGACAGTCAATCCGAACCCATTCTTTTTCAGCAGCATATCTCAGCCTAGTTTGGGACACTCATGATGGGTTGCAATCTGCTGCCTTACTCTGCAAAGATTAAAGGAAGGCTAAAAATAAATCTGTCACTTTCCCTGGACATTTTCTTGTGAAATGCAGAGAGATACGTCACTGGAATGCAAGATAAATTCCTATGGAATTTTTTATGCTGTGTTTTTTTTTGTGGACAGATGGAATTGCTGTCTTTTCTGGTTTCTCATTTCTAAATACAGTGGTGTTATGCACAACCTTCCACCTGAAAGCTTGCCTTGGAAGCCAAAACAGAAAAAAAAAAGGGTTTTTACAATAAAGCCAAGAAAGTTCTTGATTCTTTTAAGTTTGCCAGTACACAGGACGCAGGTGATGTATTTGATGAACTCGGCTGCGTTCTCTGCTCGTGAAACGTTGGCATGCTGATGAAATGTATTTTCTGGAATGTATCATGAGATTGAGGTTTATTTCCATAGGGCTGGTATTTTGCTAACGACAGATAAACCCCTGCAGGGGAGTGATGCCTGCAGGCAGTGAACCGAGAGCCGGATCTCTGCCCACAGTCTGTATGACACTGTCTCTCGCTTCATCTCTCTGCAGCTCATCTCTTGCTGTCCCTCTTCTGTAACCCTCAGACAAGTGCCGTGACTATTTGCTTCAAGTCTTTTCGAGCTCCACCATTATTCCTGCGCTTTTTCCGGGGCCGCGTCGTGCTCCCCTGCAGGTTGGTGACAGAAGGAGGTGCGATGGGTGCATCACATCAGGGTGTTTTGCTGGAACTAACTGCCTTGTCAGAGTGACTGTCCTGAGTGACTTTCCATTTCCTCTCCCCCAGAACAGTGCAAGGAGCTGTGTGGCTTTTGCAAATAGACTCTCAAAGGAGAAATGCTAATGGGCAGGATGTCTCTGACCAGCGCTGGCTTGTGTCGCTGCAGTCAGAGACTCCAGGGTGATGGAGAAAGTCAATTTCCTGTTAAATTAGCTTGGCTGTTTCCCTAAGAAAGGTGGAATTTTAATGAAAGTGCTTATTAATGGATGAGCCCAGAGGGAAGTGGATTTGTGGCGAGGCCAGGACTTTATAGGGAAAGCCTTACCTCGTAAAAGGCCACAAAAGATGCTTACAGGACTGAACTTGTTCTGCTCAGGCATCGGCTGCTGGTACAGAGGGACAGTCTTCCTTTTCCCATAAAATGGGTATTAAGGGTGCCAACTAAGTTAGTTCTTTTTTATATCAGCCACAAAAACAGTGGGAGGTTTAGTTCCTGTCAAACTTTACGGGCCATTTACGAGGAGGCTTTCCCCAAAGAATTTCACAGGCCAAATAAAAATAAATGGCACTGAAAACTTTTATAACACAAAGCACAGACTGTTGTGGCAGCGGGAAAACATGTGCTGGAGACCTCTCCTTCCTCCCCCTGCACACAGGAATGAAAATGGAATCCTAATTACTGTTACCTTTATGGGCTTTTGCATTTCCAAGCATTGCTGCAGTCTTGTGGTGACCTTTGGGAGGAAGACGCTGCCATTGGGAGGCAGAGCTGCAGCTTCATGGCCTCAGTGAGGGGCAGCTGCTCTGCAGAGAGATGGGGAAACCACTTGGGGTGGTGGATGTGTGGTAGGGCGAATGATAACTTCTAGTCTTGAGGAGCCTGTTGGCGCGGGACATTGCTGTCTGATGTGCTTGGGCTTCCTGTCTGCGTGCTCAGACCTGGGCAGAGAGGGGCTCACATGGGCAAACAAGTGCCTGTTGAGCTCATAACTGTGGTTTCTCTAGAAAACTGGATTTAAAGCTATGGTCTTGGTTCAAGCTGATGTAGCTGTGCTGCTCCTGGGGAGGCAATTCACCCTGTCAATCCATTTAAAAAAATTTAATTCAAAATGGGAGAACAAAAGGAAGAAGCCATTTCCCCCCCATCTCAAGGACCAGATCGAATGTTTGGAGAGAAGCAAAGTTGTTCAACTTACAGTAAGAAGTCTGTGAAGCAGTTAGAATAATTCCATTGTTTACTTTGGAGAAGATCTTGGGGATCATAGAGCCAACTGTACCAAACCCACCTCTAAACCCTGTCCCTAAGCTCCAGGTCTGCACAACTTTCAAACTCCTCCAGGGATGGTGATTCAACTCCCCTCCATAGGCAGCCTGTTCCAAGGCCTGATGGTCCTTTCCAGGAAGATATTTTTCCTCATGTCCAACCTAAACGTCCTCTGGCACAACTTCAGGTGATTTCCTCCTGTCCTATCACTTGTTACTTGTGAGCAGAGACCAACCCCCACCTCTCTACAAGCTCCCTTCAGGTAGCTATAGACAGCAATAAGGTCTTCCCTCAGTCTCCTTGCCTTCAAAAAAAACCCAAAAGTTTTATCCTCTCCTCTGAGCTATGAGGAGGAAAATACTCCTGTCTGGGGTGGAAAGCAGCACTCAAACACCAATGTGGGGAGGGAGCAGCTTTTATGAATATTTTTAATAGGACTGTGTTGAGGAGTTACTTCTGCAGGAACTGTCTCCCCTGGTGGGTGAGCTTCATAGCTCTGCACTGCTGAACTCTGTGTCTTGATGTTGGATTCACTATACCAACAGCTTTACTGGAGGAGTGAGACAACAACTTCCTTCGGTGGGGTGGGAAGGAAGAGGAACAGCCCACCCCTCAGCAATCAAGCATGCAGCAAGCGAAGATGTTCCCCAAAGAGCTTCTCTTCCTCTCTTGTGCTCGTGGTCTCTGCAGCCCTGCTCAGCTGAGGCTGGGGGTCCAGGCATTAACGCAATTACGCCGTTGCTTCTTGACACTGCTTGTTTGGTTAAAAATGAACAATTAAACATCTTTACTGAACTTACAGTATAGCAGCAGCTCTAATACTTTGTTTTTTCCCTATGTCAGTGGTCAAACATTGCAACAGGGGCCCAGAGAGGATGTGGAATCCTCATCTTAGAAACGTCTAGGATTTTCATGGACATGGTCCCAAGCAGCCTCATCTTATTTGACCCAGTTTGAGCAGGGGTGTTGGAGCAGGGACTTCCAGCTTGTGCCTTCCTTGCTGTGTCACACTCTGGCTCTGCAGTTAAGACTATTCAGGTTTGGAACAGCTTAAATGATTTTGGTTGTGATCTTGCTGCCAGACAAGACTTGGCAAGGGCAGCTACCTCTCCCTCTGCTGCATCGGGGTCCTTGATTCTTTCTCTGACATCCTATCACTCAAGGTCAGGAACAGGATCTGTGATTGGATGGGTGTGGGTGGGCATCTGCTTTAGACTGGCAGTAAACACGTTCTGAGCCAGGGCAAGTCAGGGCAGGGACAGAGTCTAGCTGCAAGTATGAACTGTTTGATAAGGATGGACTTTAAACGGATCAAGCCGACAGAATCCTTACTTTGACTGTAAAATGAGGTTAAATGATCTTCCTCAGTGTGCAGTTGTTCTCGTGACTGAAGCTGAACTGCACAAACAGTATAAGAGGTGGAGGCTACGTTAGGAACATCTCCGAAATGTTGCCAGGAACCAGGAGGACCCTGTCCAAATGTATGTGCATTTGGTGCTGGATTGTTATAAGGCAAACAAACAGTCCAGATTTTTTGAGCTTATTTTCATATCCTCTCTTACTCTCAACCTTTCCTGTGCTTTCTACACACAAGACCCAAAAAATGTTAATTCTTTGAGCCTCTGTTAATCTGGCAGTGTAAGCGACACGGCTGAGTGGTTCTCCTAGTGCTGACAGGTTGAGTTTGCATTTGCTGCGATGCTGTATCTGGTTCAAAGCCAAGCTACCAAACGACAGGACATGGCATTGAAATAAACTCCTGGGACAAGCCAGTGATGTCAATAATTTTGCATAGCAGCATAGAATAGGGAGGCATAAGTTGTCCTCCTCAAAGACCTGTGAGTTCATGATTGTGAGTCAAAGCTTTCAGGCGAGGTTGTGCTAATGCAGAACATCTGACTGCTGTGAGACACACAAACATCCAGCTGCTTTCTAGCCTGGGTGTCAGGCTACCAGGAAAAGTACCGAGCAGCTAGGTAACACAAAAGGCATTGTGCTCCAGAAGTGACTAACTAGATTAACTTTTAATTCGTTCTGGGTAACATCGAAGTAACAAATACATTGTTAATCTTCCTATTCTTCTGAATACCTCTGCTAACAGGGAGGTGGGAGGGAGGGAGATGCCTATTAAAATCTTTTAAGAGGCAGAGGCACTATTAGCCAGGCAGAAAGTTTTTTGTCTTTTTCCTAAGTGACGCCTAGTTGTGGGTGAGCAGTAACACCTTGTCTGCTGGAGCTCTCCCCTGAGCTGCAGGGCTTTGTAGGGCTAGTTAAGGGCTGCTTGTGATGGTTTTGGGTCATGACGTGTTGCTTAACGCTGCAGAAGTGAGTTAGGTTTGTGGGATTGGTTGGGTACTGAACCTGGCATGTGCTGGGTGCTTGGAGAAGCTGTAGACTGGAGTTAGTCACCTCTGCAAAGGGCTCAGCTATGCAAAGAGCATGAGCAGCACCAAGGCTGAGGCCAGGTCTCACCGCAGGTGGTGGGAGATGGAAATGCCCGTTATCTTGCTCTTTTCTTCTGCTTCCTGCTGAACTCTATGTCTCTGGCACTGATAAGCAGAACAACTTTTTCTACTTTCTATAGAATCATAGAATCATTAGGGATTAGAAGGGACCTCGAAAGATCATCCAGTCCAATCCCCCTGCCACATCAGGATCACCCAGACCAAGTCATACAGTCAGTCTGGGTCAGAAGGGACCACAGGATCATCCAGTTCCTACTCCCCTGCCATGGGCAGGGACACCCTACCCTAGACCAGGCTGACCAGAGCCTCATCCAGCCTGGCCTTAAACACCTCCAAGGATGGGGCCCCAACCACCTCCCTGGTCAACCCATTCCAGGCTCTCACCACTCTCACAGTGAAGAACTTCCTCCTCACATCCACTCTAAATCTACCCATCTCCAGCTTTGCTCTGTTGCCCCTAGTCCTGTCACTACCTGACATCCTAAAAAGCCCCTCNGTTAGGATTGCCTTGACCCAGATGCGGGACCCTACACTTTCTCTTGTTGATCCCCATGAGTTTGGCTTGTGTCCAGGTCCCTCTGGATGACATCCCCACCCTCCAGCGTGTCTGCTGCACCACACAGCTTGGTGTTGAGATCAAACTCTATAGCACTGATAAGCAGAATAACAGCTTTTTCTACTCTCCAAGATGGTCAAAATCAATAACACACTAAAGCTAAGGACCTTCCTGCAATGTCCATACAACTGATGAAAATGGGCTGCACATCAGTAAGAAGAACTGGAACTCAACTTGCAGGAATTGGCTGACTGGAGAGATCACCTTCCTCTTACTTGCTGCATGTGTGTTGGTAGGAGGAGACATGTGGCTCTGCCTGGTTTTATGGTCCATGGTCCTGTCTCCTTCTACCCAGCACTTTCATCTCAGCAGACTGGTGTTGCTTTTCTAAATTACAGCCGATATGAGTGGAGGATACGGTGATATTGTGACTTAGGTGTCCTAGTGCATAGCTTACCTCCATGGTGTGTGGACCATGTGCAACCCAGGCAGGTGTGCACCCTTGTGAACAGGACTCTCTTTGCACAGTACCTTCCTCTTGTATTGTAGTTTTCAGCTGAACGAGTCTGAGTAACTCAAAGGGACCTAATTCTGCAGTCTTTAGTTCCACAGTTGAGCTTGTATGTTCCATCACCCAACTAATAGTATCAAAATGAGCCCAACATAGTAAAACAAATAAACCCCCCCCCAAACAAAACAACCCCCAACACACCAACCCACTGTTTTTACTAAGAATTAATCTGAACTGTATTTTAATTTTGTTAGAACGTCTGGCAAAAGTATTTGCTTGTCAGAAAACTGCTGAGAGGTTTTTGTCTCCCGGCAGAGTGCGTTTTCCGCTGTGTGTGCACGTACAGCGTGGAACCGCGTGGAGAGTAGCTGGCATCATTTTTAATGGAGTGTTTTACTGTTTGCAAACGTAATTATCACCACAGACACACCTAAAATTGGGCAGTGTTGGATTACCCAGCATTTACATTAGATTTGAGGATTACCCACGTGAGCATGGGTCATAGGGTCTGGCCTTCCTACGCAACTCCTCTTTCCTGTCCACCAGAAGCAACTCCTTTGAGACTAGTGCCTGACAGGGCAAAGCCTGGGTATGATTGTTAATGCAGTAACAAAAAGATGATGGAAGTTAGTGTTATCACAGTAATCACTGGGTTTAGCGTCCAGGAAAACTTCAGGTGTCCAGGCTCTTGGTTCTGCCGAAGGCTGAGATCATGGTTTCTAAACTGTGCTGCTTCGTACCGCTATGCAGGTGCAGATCGCTCCTGTACAGCTGAGCTGGCCTCCCCCATAAAACACAGCAGCTTCTCCCAGCGCCCTCTGATATTTTCTGCTCCACAACGAAACTGTAACTAACAATTACGCCAGCATGTAATATATTATTTTCTTAGTTTATAGAAGATTGTTTTTATGGGGCAGCATATTAACTAGAGATGCCTGGAGGTATGTGGTTCGCGGTGTGCTGCCCCTCAGAAGTTCAGGTTTATGCACAGATATGAACACACATCTCTCACTGATAAACAGGTTGCAAATGGCTGTCGTGAATAATTGCAGCACTGGTCTGCTCTAAATGAAGCCTCAAAGTAATTTCAGCTTTTTATAATTACAGGGCTAGCGGCCTGTAAGAATTTCCAAATGTTTTGGAGCTGATTTTAAAGCTGATCTGCAATGTGTGATTAAGGGAAATCACAAAGAGTCAGATCCTGAAGAAATGCTTTTTAGGTGGGCTGGGACCCTTCTCTTTTTCTGTTGTTTTTGTGAAGAAAAATCTGTTGGGAGAAGCTTCACGGATGTGTATCAGATTTACACTGGTCACAAACTGGACTGGGTAAAGCGACACCTTCGGTTGGTCTGTGGAGAGAGGGAGAGGTGGTACAGAGAGGACACTTAGACAGGAACAAGTGTGGTACAGAGCACTGGAAGGGGCTGCCCACGGAGGGCTGTGGAGTCTCCTTCTCTGGAGATGGTTAAAACCCTCCTGGATGTGTTCCTGTGCAACTTGGTCTAGGTGATCCTGCAGTGGCAGGGGGATTGGACTAGATGATCTTTCGAGGTCCCTTCCAGTCCCTAATGTTCTGTGATATTAGGAACATTTTAAAGACAACTTTGATGCAAGTTTTATTAGAAAAGATTATTTCCCCCTTTGTAAAGAATAAAAACTACAGTGAGTGAATGTCTTGCTGTATCTCAGTGGATGATTTTGAAATGAGGCCACTTCATAGATGAGAAACACCTTCCTGTCTATGAAGTCTGTGTTGCTCGTGGGGTTTCTGTGCTCCATATGTAAAGAAAAGCTTATGGGTCAAAGTTTCTAAGCTAGCGAAGCGCTTATAGCTTGGTGATGAGTGCTTTAAGGGTATTCTCAAGAGCACCTGAGCATGCTGACTCACTAATTCATTCTTGGTATTTGTGCATAAATAAGCCTGAAAACTGGGCCTGAGGGACACAGAGTGTGGCTATCGTCTCACTTGTCTCATCCTGGTGACCTAGTCTTAATGTCTTCCTAATGGAGCTTCTCACGGCTGAATGTAAGCCTGGATAGACTCATGTTCTTGACATACTCATCCAGTGAATAACCCTCAACTATGTTTCAAGGATGCAAGGCTTCAATTACTGTGTCTAGGACTGTAAAAAATAAATCATGGTCTCCATTGTTTCCCAGACTGCCTGAAAGCTCTAGGAAGCTCTATTACAGGGGGAGAGCATGGGAACTATTAGAGACTACCTGGGAAAGAAAAGAGGGAAAATGATGAAACTTCTGGCACAGCAGTCATTGACTGTAAGTCTCACTTGTAGTATGAATAGGAATTGAAGAGATTCCTGACCATCCTGTGGGAAGATGATCAGGGAAACATTTTTGCGTTGAGGTAAAGTTCTCCAAGGATTCCAAACAAGAGCAGAGCCCTGTGGCCCTCTAGCTCCAAACTGTGCCTGTAAATAAGATGGGTGATGAGGAATGCTTTTGGGTTGGTAAGAGTCAAGTGTGCTTGCTCTTAATGCACATGGTTTGAGCAAGACACTGCTCTTGAGCTTGGTTTCTCCTCCCTTCTGCATAACACCTTGAAAGTCAGGTGCAATGTGCTGTTGCATCCTTTCCTGCAGATCTTGAGCTGGTATTCATGGAAAGCCATGAATATATTTTTAAATGAGTGTATTTTCAAAGTGAAAACTAACTTTTACTGGAAACAAGAGTCTTCCTTTGAAAAAAGGGAGCAAAGAATTTGTATCCTTTCACGAAGCTAATCCAAACCTTCAAAGTGCTTTGGTGATGGTGTTTATGGCTAAATGATTGATGATTTAAGTCTGTTAGAGTATACTTTTTAGTATGAAGTAATGGCTCATTACAAACCAGCTCAGGAATGCTTTTGAGTTTTTAGGAATTTTTTTCCTTAAAGCTGGATGAGGAGGGAACAGTGTGAGGCACTAAGTTTAGCATTTCAAAGCATCTGGATCTGCTCTACAGCTTATTTTCTAATGTGTTTTCCATGAGTCTGTTTAAACAACCACATGGTTTCATGGCAAAATGAATGCAAGTGCAGCCTTTGGAAGGAGACCCAAGATAAAAAGTTCGGCTTGCTAGCTGGAGTCAAGTGACATGCTCCTGTTCCTGGTTAGGTCATGTGGATTCACAGAAAGAGCCCATCTTGGCTGCTGCCGCTCCTTTTCTCTGCCAAAAGCTGCTAAACACAAAGCAGGCAAAGGAAGTACTAAATTACAGAACACCTAATCTTTAGTCCTTTATTTAATCTCAAATGAGTCTCCCAGATCTCATAAACTGGAAATGAGGGCAACACAGAAGGCCAGCGAGATAGTCCAGGATGTGTGCTTGAGCAAAGGGTCCAGAGTGGGACAGTTTGGATGATGCCCTTTTTTAGGCTGTGCTGTGACAGTGCTGTTGAGATGGGCTGCCAACACACCAGCAAGGTGTAACAAGAACTGTTCTCTGCTCCTGTTATTTTTGAACAGTCAGAGATACTTTTCTGTTAGCAGAGAAACAGATACTGAAGGACACAGAACCGCTGGAGAGGGTTCAGCACAGAGCCACAAAGATGATGAAGGGAGTAGAACACCTCCCTTATGAGAGAAGGCTGAGGGGGCTGGGTCTCTTTAGCTTGGAGAAATGGAGACTGAGGGGTGACACCATTAATGTTCATGAATACGTGAGGGGTGGGTGTCAGGAGGATGGAGCCAGGCTCTTCTCAATGTCATCTAGTGATAGGACAAGGAACAATGGTTGTGAGCTGGAACATAGGAGGTTCCACATTGATATGAGAAGGAACTTCTTCACAGTTAGGGTGTCGGAGCATTGGAAGGGGCTGCCCAGAGCGGGTTGTGGAGCCTCCTTCTCTGGAGGTGTTTAAAACCTGCCTGGATATGTTCCTATATTGCTTGGTCTAGGTGATCCTGCTGTGTCAGGGGGATTGTACTAGATGGTCTTTCAAGGTCCCTTCCAATCCCTAATATTCTGTGATTCTGTGAATACATAAGGACCTAATTTGTGATAAACACTGGCAGAGGTAATGATTTAGCTTCAACTCTGCTTGTGAGTGATCTTTAATCATCACTCTTTGCCCTTCTCCCCAGCATCTTTTGTCTCATATCTCTTTTCCCACCTTTTTTCTCTTCCAAATGTGTTTTTATTTGGCTGCTGCTTTCAGCAGAGCCGCAGTGCTAATGAGGCCTTGGGTCTTCAATCCTGCACTTGTGTCAGAAAAGAGGGGCTGACTGAGGTATGAACAAGGGCAGCTCTTGAGGATTGTGTGGTCCGTCTCCACTAGGGTTTTACAGCCTTCCCTAAAATCCCTGTCATTCACTGCCATTCTGTCTTAACAGTGACATGCAGTGGCAGCAGGATGCAACAGAGGCAGCTGCAGACATATAAACCAGTTACTATATTACATTTTTCCATGGGTGGGAACATCGTAGAGGATCTTGGTGCATCCTGTATCCTGGCACTAGCCATCTGTGAGGGTGTTGTTGATTGTCACAAGATCACCGTTGAGTGCAGAGCAGCACATGCTGATGGTGGAGAGAAGCACGTAGGCAAGAAGAGCCAGTAGCCTTTACAAGCAAAGGATGTCTGTCTTTTCCATAAAACACAATATTCTTGTCCTACTGGCATTGTGATAAGGATGTACCCACTCTGTTCTTGTTTTGTATGATCTTGTTAAACACCTGCATCTGATGCCTGTGCACACATGCAAAACCCCTGCAACTATTTCTGGTGAGATCCCACCGGCTAGAAAAGCATCGGTTGCTGCTGGGTGCAACTTTGTACCTGGAAATGACTTGTAGAGGTCGTTCTGCAAAACCTGTGTTTCCAAACAAAGATGGGGAAAGCTGAAGTGATCTTCAGGGAGCTGACTCCCTGCACAAGTTTCTCTTTGCCAAGAGTTGGATGGCAGCAAAGGTAAGAGATGGATTCCCCAGCAGGAAGAGAACCCCGAGGGAATAGCCCCAAGGCTGTTGAAGGAGCAGTGGGCTGCAGAAAGGTAGAGAAAATCAGGTGTTGATATTTCTTCTGGGGTTTCTTCCGTGTTTCAGGGATGCAGCTACTCTACATAAAAGGAAAATAAAGGATGCTAGCTTGTAGATGTGAAAAGGATGCTGGAGAGGGAGCCGAGGATAGAATATATCATCAGTGACTGGAACAGATTCCTCAGCTGAGGAGCAGAAGGGTTAACCACTGTGTGTATTAAGGCTACAAACAGCTTTTCAACTGGAACCATAAATTACTGAAGCTGCTATTCGCAAAAACACATCAGACATAAAACAACTGCCACAGCTTTTCAAATGTCTTATTGTGCTTCATCTGGTGGTGATGACTGGAGTGCTCTGGGACTACTTTTCAAAGTATTCTCCTTTGCATCTTGAGAACACACGATGGCTCAGCCTTGACATCTATCTTCATATGTAAGGAGACTGATAGGTCACCAGTGACACAGCTGTAAACATGTTATCAAGCATCTTCGGATTGCTTCCAAGCAAGTGTTCATCCGGAGTAAGACAGACAGCACTCAGATGCTCCTTTCCTGAATATCTCACTACACTTTTATATACTTTGAATTATGGGAAGAACAAATGCTAGACCCTTATGGGTTTTTTTCCTCTGCTTCGTGGTTTGTAGGGAGTCTTAGACCAATGTTCCCAGCAGGGTCCTACTCTGAAGTGAACATGCAAAAGTCTCAATCCTAGAAAGCTGCTGAAGTCTGGGTCTAGAGGAGTAAGACTCAGCTAATCAGATATTCATGCAGTTCAGCTCCCTCTGTTTAAAAGCAGCCAGATACTGCCGTGGTCTTTATCCAGTTGAACTAAAAGAAGAAATAAATGTTGTTGGACCAAGATCTTTTACTCCCTTCCCAGTCACTGGACAGGAGCTGTTAAGCTGTTTAGCCACAGTAATTGCCAACTTGCCAGGCTTCTCCCTGTCTTGTGTTTGTGTTTGAGAAGCTGCAAAATAGTCTATATGGAGTTTATAAATGGGTTGGTTTGGTAATCTGGTTCACATCATGGATGCATAAAACATTGGTACAGTGGTTGAGGAGACAAACTAGTGTGGCCAGGCTGGGTTTTGAGGGGAGGATGGGTTTCTCCATATGGTCATCCTCTCCCTGCCTCTTATTAGTGCTGTTAATCTGAGCATCAGGTCTCTGACACTGAGAAAACCTCATCTGCTTTCTGGGCAGTACAAGGCCCTGCAGTGCTCTAAAGGTAAAAAGCTGGTAAATGAAGGCAGAACCTAGAGTGTCAAGCACAGGCTCGCCTTCTACTTGGGCTTCTGTCCTCCATCTGAGAACTATAGTATAGAGGCTCCCCTGAATCTGGCTCTTATTTGGCTGTTGCCCAGACTGCTGAGCCTGGCTCCACCAGTCTACCTCTACTTCAGCCTCTCTAATTCTCCTGAGCCTTTCTCGTTCTGCTTGCAGCTTTTCACAAAGCTGGGTGGTGTCGCTGACACCTCTGCAGACTGCGCTGCCATTCAGCGAGACCTGGACAGGCTGGAGAGCTGGGCAGAGAGAAACTTAATGAAGTATAACAAGGGTAAGTGTAGACTCTGGCGTCTGGGCAAGAACAACCCCAGGTAGCAGTATAGGCTGGGGACTGAGCTGTTGGAGAGCAGTGTAGGAGAAAGGGACCTGGGGGTCCTGCTGGACAGCAGGATGACAATGAGCCAGCAGTGTGCTCTTGTGGCCTAAAGGGCCAATAGCATCCTGAGCTGGACCAGAACGGGGGCGGTTAGCAGATCAAGAGAGGTTCTTCTCCCCCTCTACTCTGCCCTCATGAGACCAAATCTGGAGTATTGTGTCCAGTTCTGGGCTCCTCAGTTCAAGAGGGGTGTGGAGCTGCTGGAGTGAGTCCAACATAAATTAATGAGGATTATTTAGGAAATGGAAAACCTCCCTTATGAGGAGAGGCTGAGGGAGCTGGGTCTCTTTAGCTTGGAGGAGACTGAGGGGTGACCTCATTAATGTCTACAAATATTTGAGGGGTGGGTGCCAGGAGGATGGAGCCAGGCTCTTCTCAATGTCATCCAGTGATAGGATGAGGGGCAATGGGTGTGAGCTGGAAGATAGGAGGTTCCACATCAATATGAGAAGGAACTTCTTCACAGTGAACAGGCCGCCCAGGGGGTTGTGGAGTCTCCTTCACTGGAGACATTTAAGACCTGCCTGGATGTGTTCCTGTTCAACATGGTCTAGGTGATCCTGCTGTGCCAAAGGGATTGGACTAGATGATCTTTCAAGGTCCTTTCCAATCCCTAATGATTCTATGATTCTAAATGTTCCCAGGTCCTGCTTGCAACCAACCAAGCTGGTCTCCTTGGGACCAACTGGGGCAGTTATGGCTACACAGGAATTGAATGTGACTGCAATGCTAACTGCTCTTGGTTACACATGTGAAACGAACGGGGACAAAGTCCAAATGTTTCTGTGGATCTGTATGTGCCCTGCGTGCTGCTGCTCTGCGCTGTAAGAAAATGGAAGGAGAGACGATCGTGGCAGCAGTATTAGGCTCTGCACTGGTTGAACTTCCTTTTTGGGATCTTCAGCTTCAACTGTTGAAAGAGAGAAGATGGGTTAGCCATTAGCTGGCTTCAGAGATCTTCCTGATCTCATTTGTTTTTAGTGAGGGAGAGGCTGCCAGGATGGTTCTTCAGCCCATTGCTCTTGAAATGCTCCTTGCAGGTCTGCAGCCATGTACGGGCTAATGGTGATCATACCCATGGGGAGTCATGTGGGATTTAATGCCAAGATCAGTGCTGAACATTGTAGTCAGTTCCTTTTACCCACATTATGGGCTTCAGCAGGCATAAGGCTAAAATGTTTCTCCCCAGGCTTTTGAGGCTGGTGTGATCTGTTGGAACATAGGAGGTTCCACATCAATATGAGAAGGAGCTTCTTCACAGTGAGGGTGATGGAGAATCATAATTAGCTGCCCAGAGGGGTTGTGGAGCCTCCTTCTCTGGAGACGTTTCAAAGCTGCCTGGGTATGTTCCTGTGAGAGACTTGGTCTAGGTGATTCTGCAGTGGCAGGGGGATTGGATTAGATGATCTTTTGAGGTCCTTTCCAATCCCTAATGTTCTGTGAGTCTGTGAAACTGGGATTGGGGAATCTTAACCCAAGAGGAAAAATATTGTGGTGGCTATAATTTTTAGTGCACAGCTACATAGCTCCTACTCCCCATCACACCTCTGAGCTGAAAAAAATCCTGTCTCCTGGGATAGTGAAGCGAAACCAAAGGACTGGTCTTCTGTTTTTATTGTGGTTGAAACATTCAGTCTGCTTCATTATTTAGTATCTACAGATGATGATTGTTGGCTCCACCTCTGCATGTTTATCTGCTCTGTGGCAGACTGTATTTGCACCTGTTGTCTGGAAGGGCTGACTAAGATGCAGGATCTGGAGCAAGGTGGCTCTGAGAGCCCTGCCTGAGCTTGGTTGTGGCATTGGGGATGGCTCCATTGGTGCCCAGACTGGTCAGAGCAGTATCAGGCTGAGCTGAGGGGCATGGAGATAAGCCAGGGAAAGTTTCTGTCTAACTACTTTCTTTCTGAGACTAGGAACCCCACAAGAAGCAGGTTCCGGAACACACAAACATCCAGCTCTTGCTAGCACCAGCCCTGGCAGCTCTGAATCTCATTAAGTCTAGCGATGGCTACTTGAGCTTTTACTAACGACAAACAAGCAAGATGGTTTGTTTCAACCCCATCCTCCAGGCTAGTCCTGAAAGTTCTCAATAGCTCAGCAGTGAAATGTCCTTCCTTGACTCTTGTTAATTTTTTTCTTGCAATAAACTAAATTAAAATCTAGGGTTAACAGCAGCAAAGTGAACAGAGTTTATTCCTGGGGCCCTGGTCCTTTCAAGCACTAGCGCTGCTGTGACTCTGTAGCAATCTCTTTTGCTTCAGCTGCTTTGCTGTTGTTCAAAATTGCTGTATCCAGGTCCAGCCCCAGGATCTAAGCTCCAGCTGGTGCTGGGTACCTGCAGGCCAGTGGATCGGAAGAGGTCTGTTATTTCCTCCCTCCGTATCAGCTCCCTCAGTAAAGTTCTGTGTGTCTAGAAGAACCAGAAACAAATCACCCTCTTCTACTGTACCTCTACCACCATGTTTCCAACCTTTCGGGCTGGCTCAGAAGTGGAGCGTTGAGCCCATGAACACCTGCTGACAGAGATGAAACATCCATGAACGAAGAGTGAACTACCAGCTTTCCTGTCCCCAAAAACTTGGATCCACATGAACTTACTCTGAAGCATGGGCAGCTGAACTCTTCCTGCACTCAAAAATAAACCTTTTCATCTCTCCATAAACTTCCTCGTAACTGCTGATGTGTGTGTACAGGGGTCAGTTTGAAATCAGTGTTCGTTCATAATGCTGGAGAGAGTAGCTGCTGCTTCCCACTGGTAACCTGCCTCTTGTACAACCCTGGGAGGCAGAGCTGCTTCTGGGGATGGGGTCTCTGTTCAGAGAAGCCTATTCCTAGGTGGTTTTCTCTGCCCTGAAAAGGCACTAGGGGTGTGAATTCAACCTCTATTTGTTGCAGTCACTGATGAACTTACCAATCTGAAAGAATGTCTGGAAGCTCATGGACTTGCCACTGTATTGTTTAGGGAAAAACCTTTAGGGGGTGTTTTTTTTTGTGTTGGAGTTCTTTCCCTTTAAGTACAAAACCAGGTAGAATAAGGATAGCAGAAATTAATAAAGATTTGCTCCAGCTCCTGTTTGAAGTTTGAATAATTTTACAGAGGGCTCCCAGGAGATTGCACACTGCTGCTGTTTGGGAGGACTCGGGAGTCCAGTAATGCTGAGATGCTGCCGGCAGCACAGCGTGTGTGAGGGATGGGGAAGGCTTTCTTACCTCCTTGGACAGTTAGATGCTTCCTTTCTGCAAAGGAGTGACTGACCACAGCAGGATGGTAGGTCTCATGCATGATGAGGGATCACAGCATCAGAGCGTTTGTGGACGACACTGAGCTAAGGGTCAAGTAGTTGTAAAGATGAGGGGCATTCCCACCAAACCAAGCAATGAGTTGGGACAGCTTTTGGGACAGGTTCAGATAAGCAGTGAGCAGTGTCAGAACAATCAACAAGATGTTGTGTGGGGACTCAATTACAAAGTGGAAAGTCAATTAGCCCACAGCTCACCTGGTGCATTTGTCAGAGGTGAATAAAATCAACCCTGAGAAAGAGCCTGAGGTCCAGTTTTTGGTGGGTTTGAGAGATTGGATCAGAATCCCACACCTTTCATGGAAAGCAATCAAGCTCTTTTTCACCAAACATTTGGATGTCAACATGAGCAGCTTGAGCCTATGCAAGATTATAGACTTTTTCATGTGTCAGTCAAAATATCCTGGGGAGAAAAATGTCACATTTTTCCTCTGTGTTACTGGCACTCATGTTTTGTAAAGCACAGAGCTTTTTATTTAAAATAGATCTGCTGATAAAAAAAAACAACCTGAGCCCAAAAATACCAGGAAGTTGGCTGGTCTCTGAAGGGAATGCCCGTTGAGAATGTCAAATTAATTTGCTGCATGTGAAAAATGCTGGCTGTGGGGACAGATGACAGAGGAGGTGGCTGAAAGAGAACAGTGTAGATATGTTTCCTTTATCTTGTCAAGAAAATAGTCCAGTTTTGTTCATAAACTAGGGCTAAGCTGCCTACCTGGTCTTTAATCCTCTCCTGCTCGTTTACTACATTCCCAGTCTCTCTTTTCTAGCGCAGAACACTTTTGCATGTCTCACATAAGGACAGCAAACAGGCAGAGAGTCCAGCTCGTCAATAATGACAGATACTTCAGTCAATGGGTGAATGATGTTGTCTCCAGGGGTAACATGTTTGCCCAGTTTTCATCCCTGGGAAAGCTCTGCTGTGAGGACTTGGTTTGTAGATCCAGCTTAACAAACAAAAAACCCCAGATGTTCTTGTGGTGAATTCCTTGTTCTCCTGATTAAACAATCTAAAACATCAGAATTTGTCCATATGTGTAACAAAACTGGTCAGGATGCCCTAACCATGCCAGGTTCAAGAACAGAGCAGACACAGAATTGGACACTTCTCTCAGCTTCTGACTTCAACCTTTCTTGTTTCTCTAGCACCCAACTGCACCTCCATCAGAGGAAGGACTCTCTTAGTACCAGCAGACCCAGAGGAGCATGGTTTGGCTCTGTGATGTTGGGTTAAAGAAGCTAAAGCCATGACTGTGTCTATGTGGTGCTCAACTGAATTTCACTCCTGGACTAAAGCAAGCCCCAAGCCTCCTGGTCTCCACAAGATTTATATTTAGAACATGTGGAGAGCGACGGGCTCTGAATTGCCAGTTTAAAACAAGAGCAAGTCAGGAAAGATGTATCCCTACACTTGTTTTCAAAAGAAGATTGGAGATGTGTGCTTCAACCTACGTTGGTGATTAATACTCCATCCTGGAGGAGAGGAACCAGAACATTACAGACTGCAGTTTCAGGGTCTTTAAGGCTTCTTGGCTGAACTGAGCATTGCTTCAAATTGATTGTTAAATCAGGGAGCGTGGGTGTAGCTCATTCTGTTATAATCCCCACAAATTGCTTTGTAATCGAAAGCTTTTGTTCCAGTGTCAAGTGGCTAAGCACCAAGTAAGAAGATCTATGTTACAAGACCAGACAAGATCTGACAGACAGCGGAAACTTAACTTTCAACAAATATAACAATCAACATGAGAGAACCAAAAGGTCCTCATTAAGCACTGCTGTTTTTAATTAATTGGTCCTTCAGATTTACTTCTTTAAAGCTGCTAACAGCCTTAAGCCTTTCCTAGATTAATTACAAAAGACGAGCAAATCACAATAATTAGTTTAGCCTCAGGCTCTTGCTGGGCCTCTGACCTAGTGTGTAGGTTTGCTCCATGCGGCATAGACAGGGGGAAGCTATTTGCCTTCTTGTCTTGTTTCTGAATCAGAATTTCTGGCAGGAAGTGGGTTTTTTCCCCCCCCTCAGTGGTTGAAAAGAGTGATATTCCTTCCCCTAATATATTCTTGTCACTTAGTTTAAAATGATCCCTCTGCTGTAATGACTCCCACTTGGGCTGGAAACCCTCCGTCACCAACAACGGCTCAGTCAGCGATGGTGACTCTCACGGCTTGTAATTCTTGGCTTATGGGGCCCACGGACTCGGGGAAGTATCATTAAAAATGAGTCGTGCTGCTCCCCTGGGGATAACCCTTCTTCCCAGGATGCGCCTTAGTGTGGATCAGTGAGTCAGCAGTGCAAGGTAAGAATGAATTTCCAAGAGGAATATGCATATCATAGAATCACTGGGGATTGGAGGGGACCTCGAAAAATCATCTAGTCCAATTCCCCTGACACAGCAGGATCACTTAGACCAAGTCACACAGGAACACATCCAGGCAGGTTTTAAATGTCTCAAATGAAGGAGACTTCACAACTCCCTTGGGCAGCCTATTCCAGTGCCCTCACTGTGAAGAAGTTCCTTCTGATATTTATGTGGAACCTCCTATGTTCCAGCTTACACCCATTGACCCTTGTTCTATCACCAGATGACACTGAGAAGAGCCTGGCTCCATGCTCCTGACACCCACCCTTCACATGTTGATAGACATTAATGAGGTCACCCCTCAGTCTCCTCCTTTCCAAGCTAAAGAGACCCAGCTCCCTCAGCCTCTCCCCATAAGGGAGGTGCTCTAACCCGGACTCCCTCCAGCAGCTTCACATCCCTCTGTAGCCAGAAAGAGACACTTTCTGGATGTGCGTGGCAGTGCTGCTATTGCCCTGAGAAGCTGATGATCTTTAGGTCTTTTCCTGACCAATCTCTGCTTTCATGTGTAACTTGAAGCAGACTTTTGGGTCCATGTCTCTTCCCTTCATTTGTGAGACCTCACTTCCACTTCAACAGTCCCCCCCTTGGCTTCAGTGGCCCTTGCAGTGTAATGGAAAGCTTGTATTTGCCTGGAAGCTGTGTACCTCAGTTTCCCCACTTGTATAACGGGCACAGTACCACCCCTTGGAGATTATCTACATGTCTTGACTTACTTATTCTGTAAATGGCATCAAGATCCTGGTCTGATGGGGAGATAAGGGAAAATTATTGCTGTTTGTGCTCTTGATTAGATAATCATCTGCTTAATTTCCTGCGAGTTCAGTGAGAACTTATCATGGCACTGAAGAACCGTGCTGAACTGTGGTTTAAGAAGTGACATCACCACCACGCTGCACTGTCTGAGCGTAACCACGGATAACTGCTAAAAATAATGTGCTAAGTTATCTGCTCTGCCCTTCCACTGGGCTTTTCCAGGGACTGAAGCTGACTGGGAGGTCCTGGGGTCAGGGCACTGGGGCTGCCTTTTCCCTAGGATAGCTGCCTCTTCCCTGCAGGCAAGACGGTCTCATCACTCAAAAACTTGCCAGCCCAGAAGCAGAATGAACTCCTGCTGCCAAGAGGGGAGAACCCACTGCAAAGTTGTTTTCTAACAAAAGGTTAAATCCTTTAGTGCAGCATTTGAATATAGGAGGTTCCATATAAGTATCAGAGGGTGACGGAGCACTGGAACAGGCTGCCCAGGGGAGTTGTGGAGTCTCCTTCATTTGAGATGTTTAAAACCCTCCTGGACATGTTCATGTGTGACTTGGTCTAAGTGCTCCTGCTGTGGCAGGGGGATTGGACTAGATGATCTTTCAAGGTCCCTTCCAATCCGTAATGATTCTGATTGTATGATTTGGGTTCTATCTTCCCACCGACCTGCCTTCTGTGTCACTGCTGCTGGGTGCAGATTTCAAAGGTGTGTTTTTAATTTTTATGCTCTTAGATGTCTTCATTCAGAACAGACACAAGTGGAGTCTTGCGTGCCCAACTGCTGGACATTTCAGATGCTGGACATCAGTATCTGGAAAGTGTAGAGTGGCATGAACCCTCTGCTGTCCCTCAGCCAATAAATCTGTACCACTGCTTGCTAAAAAATTCCACAAGATCTGGCAAGTAAGTAGAAACCAGTGATTTTTTCACCTTACCTAAGGAGTAGCTACACTGGGGTGAATCCTCATTTGGAAGAGGCTTTGCTCACCTCTAGGACAATTGGTATCACTAATGTCACAGCAGCAGTAAGACATCAGGAAGAAGTTGGACAACCCTAGCCCTTCCTGCTCCCTCCAGGTCTGTAAGGAGAATCCCAGCCGACACAGTTAATCCACTTCCCTTTTATTGCTCCAGCAAAAAGAATAGGATCTTTATCTCTCTAAACTAGAAGTGTAATGGGAAGCAAACGGGGACCTTCCTCTTCCTTCTACTTATCATTTCTTTATCCTTCTAAATTTGTCTCTGTCCCTGGACCTTAACCTCCCACTCCAAAGGCAGGACAGGGCAGGCTGATAAGCGGTCTCTGAAACCACCGGCATTGAAGCAATTTTTCAGCAGCGGCAGCCCTGTGTGGCTGAGCAGAGATTACCATCACTATCCCAGGGAAAACTGTCCTCATGCCTCTGTAATGTATCCTGCCCTGCAGCCCTTATTTATGGCATCTTCCGGCTGAATGACCAAAGTGATGCAGCCCTGGGATCTTTGCTTCGCTTTCCTGGGACTCTGTCCTCAAAACTAAGGTAATTTTCAATTTAGTTTTTTTCCTCTCCCTGTGAACACCTGCTTCTGCTTAGTTCTGTCCATGGGATAGCAACACTCCCCCTCGCTTCAGAGATGGGGCCCTTGGAGAGCGTGTGTGGTGTGACACAGGCAGACTGGTACTGCCAATGGCTGTGCTGCTGCATGTACGCCAGCTCTGCCTTCATTTTTGCTCAGATTCAGCTTATTTGGGGAAATACTGTCTGCAATATTTCTGTGGATGTTTAAAATGATCTGCCTGGAGTTTCCCACACAAATAATGGCAGAAAGTGGAGGGATTTTATTTCAAATTTTACAAGCTTAGCCCAGAAGTGTGATCTGTCTCTCAGACTGGGAGCACAGCATCAAATATTTAGATGTACCCTTGACTGAGAGTTGAAGAAACCTGTGATAATCATGAAGTTGTCACCAGTTTTAAGCACTAAAGTCAGGGAAGCCCGTAAGTTAAAAGCAGAAATGAGGGTCAAAATTGTGGGTATTTTCTTCAGTATGTGTTTACTGCTACCATCAACAGCTGCCACTGAGACAAGAAATGAGAGAACTCACAAAGGTGCTTTTCACTTCTGTGATTTGATGCTCAGTTCTGCAGCCTGTGAAACAGGTGCAGGAATTCATCAACCTGCTGCACTTGCCAGCTCTCCCTCCTGTGACTGTGCGGCTCTAACAAGAGCTCTTGCCTTCCTGAGCTCCAGCAAGTTTGTTTTAGGCTGTAGCTTCCTTATGAAGCTGTTGGGATGGGAGGCAGGTGTTGAGAAGTGTGAAGAGGCTGCAGCGCAGGAAAAGGTAAGGCAAAAATATCTTCTCCCAAACTTTGTAGGTGGGAGTTTCACAGAGAGTCACACAGACTGTTAGGAGTTGGAAGGGACCTCAAAAAATCATCTAGTCCAACCTGCCTGCCAGAACTGGCCCACCTAGAGTAGATAGAACAAGGGCTATATCCAGGAGGTTTGGAATCTGTCCAGTGAAGGAGACTCCACAACCTCTCTGGGCAGCCTGTTCAAAGGCTCTGTCACCCTCACAATGAATAAGCTTTTCCTGATGTTTATATGGAACCTCTTTTGCTCCAGCTTACCCCCATTGCCCCTCATTCTGTCAGTGGCCACCACTGAGCAGAACCTGGCTCTGCCTTTCTGACACTCACCTTTTTCATATTTATAAACATTAATGAGGTCACCACTCAATCTTCTCCAAGTTGAAGAGACCCAGCTCCCTCAGCCTTTCCTCAGGGTGATGCTCCTGATGAGGAAGATGATGCCCTTCATCATCCTTGTACCTCTGTGCTGGACTTGTTCAAACAGTTCCCTGTCCTTCTGGAACTGAGGAGCCCAGAGCTGGACACACATGTAGCCTCACCAGAGCACAGTAGAGAAGGAGAAGAACCTCTCTTGAGCTACTCACCGCACCCAAAAACAATGGCAGATGGCCCCATGCGGTGCCTCACTTAGAGGTATCTGCCGTCTTGGAAGCCTGATTGCACTCTGTTCTCCTACAAATGAACCTGAGACCTTGTTCTGAGGTCCTAGCAGGGGAGTGCAGCCACTGTATACTCTTGACTAATGAACAGTCTTTATTGGATGAGGTTGTCCTCTTTGCCTGAGCACATGGCTGTGCTGAGGAAGGAAGGGGATACCTGCCTAGCCAGGCAGATTAGCCAAATCAACCCTGGTGATCAATGAGGTGACAGACATTGCAGCTACTTCGCACTCACATCCAAGTTTCCCCTCCTTGAATAAAGAAAAGCTCTATAAGATTATCAAACATTTCAGCAATCAGTAAATAAGTTCAGCAGAGGGTTAAAAAGCCCCCCAGAACTATTAATCCCAAGGCCCCCAGTGGTAAGCATGGCAGTGCTGCTGGCAAGATACAGCTGACACAGAGAAGTTTCTGCACTTTGGAAGACTTTTAATCAACAGTTGAGCTGCTTTTTTTGTTTACACTCAGCATGAGCCAGACCTGTGCTACTTCCCATACTGCTTGGCCAGACCCCATGCGAGGGGGAGTGGAGGGGCTTGTGCTGGGGTGGGAGGGGTGGAAAGAGCAGGGATTTTTGTTCTGAATTGTGGATTTAGCAGTAAATAATAACAATTCCTCCTTTATATAAGCAACATTAGGGGAAACAAAACAAAGCCTTTGCCTCCCTTCCTGCTGTATGTTGAGGTTTCTTACCAACTCTGAAAACCACAGCTCATTACGGGAAGTTTTGGTGGTCTGGGTCTGTCAGTGTTTTAAATCAGTATTTGGCACCAGCAAATGAGACACTTTTCCCTTGAAGTAGGAGGGGAATTTCAGTCTTTTGTGTGTGTTTTGTTTGTGAAATGGTGCATTCACATCTCTTGTCCAGTTTCTCGCTTATAACCATTGTGAAGAGCTACACTGACGAACCCAAGAATGTTTGCAATGGTTTGCCTTCAAGTCTGATGAATAACACTTCCCCATTAACCTGCCTGCTTGCCAGGGTCTTTGGGAGTGTGGCAGTCGCTGGGCTGTTGTCAGCTTGGTTTTATATCACAGCTTCTTTGTAGAGACATTAGTTTTCTGCAATGCCCTCACTCCAGGGAGAGTTATGAGCTTGAGATGCTGGTAAATTTTTGTGAAGTTGTAGGTTCATGTTTTATATCATCTAGGCTGTTGGGATGGTGTTCTCTGAGGAGGTACTGTGTATGTGGGTAACAGTGCCTCCTCAAAATGCATTTTGGCTGGAGGAACTAGCAAGTAAATGAAACACAACTTACCTGTGTGAGGGAAAGCATCTTCTACATGAGGCACATGTGTAGGGACATGTCTCTCTGATTTTCCCACTTATTCCTACTCCTGGTTCCCCCTTCTCTCTGAAGGAATCTTGGCCCCTATATACAGGGGACTTGAACAAGGAGGGATTCATTTTGAGGAAGAGGAGTGAAATTTGCAACAGTTTGGTGTGGTCTTCTCTGGCTATCTGCCTGTCAAGGCGTCAGTAGCTGCATTCTTGCGCTTAACAGCGCTATGTTCTTGCTGGGGTGTTGTGATGAGGAAAAGAAGGAAGGAGAAGGCAGAGCATCTCGCTGAGCCCGATGGCTTCAACACCTCTCCTGTCATGCACACACGTGCTTCTATTTTTTTTTTTTTCCAAAATCCTTTTACTGAAGTAGGAAGTTGTTAGTCTTCACATAAATCACAGTAATAGCTGGTGGCAGCCGTGCCCAGTGCCACTTGATCCAACCGACTGGTGCCTGCTTTAAGAAAGAAAATAGATTGATTCATTCTGTCCCTATTTTTTGCACAGAGTCAGCAGGACTAAGCCAACAAGAACAAATCAGATCTCTCCTCCAGCCTGAGGTGAACAGAAACATGGGTGTTGCTGTAACACAGTGCAAGTAAACCCATATTTTGGAGAAAAATTCCTCTCCACCCTTCAAGCCATCTGCATTTAATTTGTAAGTGTTTAAGCAGAAGTCGTTATTATTATGACAGCTTAAGACTGCCTGGCCCTCTTTATTTCCAGACAATATCTTCTAATCTGCTTCTTGCAAAGGGAGGTATCAGAATTCCCAACTAATCTCACAGGAACAAGGAGCCCCTGGCTAGTGCTGCTGGATTCACCACTGAGTCCCTGGCAGCTGCGATGTTCTGCACCTCAGTGCCTTTTCACACGGCCAGTCCTCCAGCCATCAACGTGCAAGTGGCAGTTCTTCACAGCTACACCAGTTTGCTTCTCACCTCAAGCACAGTGTCAGAGAAAGCTGTCTCTGGGTCAGAGCCTCCAGAAATACAGCTCTGGCTGTTGTTTAAAGATTATGGGGATGAGTGTTATCTCCCAACCCCTGTTAAGGAGCAGGTGGAGCAGGCTAAGGAGCTAGATGGATTTGCTGCTGCCTTGGAGACTGCCTGAGCCCCCAGGAAAAGCACTGTAGGCTTGGGGTGTGGGTTAAATGTTTTGAAACAAGGGAGGTATGAAACATGGCCTGAGCATTTCCATGCACTGCTGAGAGCCACTTAATTCAGTAGTGCAGAGAGGATTGTGCTTCTGCATCCACCCCACCTCCATCAGCTGCTCACAGGAGGGATTAGCAGAGGATTTCATGAATAATCCTGGTGACTTTTCTTTTCTCTTTTATCTTTTTTTTTCTTTAGGCTACCAGGAGCTTTGCTCTTTGTGGTATTCAGGCTGACACGGCCTTACCTGGGGGCAGGAAGAGCCATGCTGAGCCTTCTGTAGCCATGACAGGCAAAGGTGTGAATACTTGGTCCAACAACCCTGTTTCACCTCCTAAAGTGGATGGGGTTGATACATCTATGGGGAACACAACAGGCTTTAGGAAGAAGGGGCAAAGGTCACACTTCCAAGTTCGTGCTGCCTGTGATACTTGTCTTTGATGATAGAACCATAGAATCATTAGGGATTGGAAGGGACCTTGAAAGATCCATCTAGTCCAATCCCCCTGCAACAGCAGGATCACCTAGACCAAGTTACACAGGACCATATCCAGGGGGGTTTTAAACATGTCCAGTGAAGGAGACTCCACAACCTCCCTGGGCAGCCTGTTCCAGTGCTCCATCACCCTCACTGTGAAGAAGTTCCTTCTGATATTTATGTGGAACCTTCTATGTTCCAGCTTACAACCACTGCCCCTCGTCCTATCAGTAGATGTCATTGAGAAGAGCCTGGCTCCATCCTCCTAGCACCCACCCCTCAAATATTTGTAGACATTAATGAGGTCACCCCTCAGTCTCTTCTTGTCCAAGCTAAAGAGACCCAGCTCCCTTAGCCTCTCCTCACAAGGGAGGTGCTCCACATCCTTCATCATCCTCATTGCCCTACTCTGGACCCCCCTTTCCTTTTAAAGGGAATAACGCCAAGTGATTAAGTCCAGCACGCCTCAAAGATGCAACGGGCTAACAGGCCCCACAAGTTTTTTGGCTGAAACTTGTAACGTGCCTGGGTTTTGTGCCAGATAACATGTTGCTATGCCGCACGCCACCAAGGAATCCAAGCGCTCTGAGTGCAGGCACGCTGAAGATGCCACACAGAAGGCTCTGCACGCTTGCTGTGTTTTTCCATAGCAACAAATACGCCTGATTACAGCACATTCATATGCTCTATATAATGAGTATCCCATAGGAAATTCATCACCACGCATCCTGCATCGCTAGTAGAAATCAGACCTGGGCAGCTCCAATGAATTCCCCAGTTGTGAGATGTTGGATGTGTTCTGTGCAGAAAGGGTGGTGGGGAGCAGGAGAGAGGAAGGCAAATGGCCAGCTCTGCCTGGGTCCAACACTTGTTGCTGAACGTCACTGCTAATTCTGAAATATTTGTGCTGTCCCTCCTGACAATGTTTGTGTGCGTGTGTATATGAATGTGGAGAGGTTCTTCTGAGCTTTTTCTTTTATCTCCTTTATTTTAAAACAAGAAACCCCATTTTTTCAGCCTAATTTATCTTCTGCTCCCTCTGTCAGGGTGAAATTGAAACCAGCAGCATTTAGACTCAGTTTCATAGGTAAAGCATGTTCTCCTGGGGGCTTGCTACTGTGGCTTAGCCCGATCGTTCCTGATGCACCACTTAGGTTGTTCTTAACTACTTTAGACAAATTCAGCATCGCTCTAATGAAAAACTGAAATACACAAGCACACTTTCCACCAGGCTAATTTAATACGGAATTTTCTTCACCTGACAAATCTAACCAATTTTCACAGAATAAGGCAATATTCAGCCTCAAGGCTACAAGTTCCTGTGCAACTGGATCTAGGTGATCCTGCTGTGGTGGGGCGATTGGACTAGATGATCTTTTGAGGTCCCTGCCAATCCCTAATGCTCTGTTGTTCTGTGAGTTCACTGAATGTGCAGTGTGTGCAGGCACATCCCCAAGCCTTGAGTTTGTGGCTAGGGCTGAGTTCGAGATGAAATGTGTCTGCAGGTCAGAAGTTGCCCTGTAGCACAGCAGCTCTGTTGGGTGTTCCCATGGTTCGGTCAGAGATGATAGCTATTAAGGTAGCTGCTTCTATTTGCTGTCAGCATGGCATTGAGGTTTTCTCTTCTATGACTACAACCATTCAGATGCAGGTAATGAAATTATCTTTCTTCTCCATTAACCTTTGTCGCTTCAATTAGTCTCAGTCTGAGCTGAGTCCACAGGTTTTCACTGCACCTCCAAGGACAGAAGTTGGTAAGTAGAATCTCCAGGAGAAGGCATAGGTGTGTGCACTGTCTATGCTATGCCTAGACAGGATCTTTTAATATTAATTGTGCCTTTCTAGTTCAGTGGGCTGGCTTGGTACCAAGAGGTAATTTTCTGAGACCCTGGTGAGCTTGTGTTCGTAAGTGGGTTGGGAATTGTCCAGGGGAGAGATTTTCCACATGGAGATGGATCATGTTACGTCGCCTCCTATTGCAGGGGCATTTGGGAGTGAATCAGGTGTCTTGTGACATTTTAGATGCCCTAGAGCATCTGAGACGTGGCCGTAGATTTGGCAGCAAGGACACAGGAGATCCACGCGTGCTTGCGGCAGGTGCGGCTGGATGTTGAATTGGCAGTAGAGGCTTGTCAGAGACTCAAAATACATCTATACCCCGTATACAGAAATAACCATGTTTATTCAATAAATGGGCTCGTTTAATTTCCTGGGGATTGAGCTGACTCTAGGCACAGTAATTTATATTTCAGTGAAATTATTTAGGACGGGCTCACAAAAGTTCAAGAGGCTTCTAGTTCTTGCTTTCTGTACTAAAAAAGCCAGGGCAAACTGCCTGCTGCCAAACTGAACTGCATGATGCTCACGTAATGGCTCTAAGTGATGCTGTTGTAGCCCTGTGGAACTGTAGCCTGTCAG
>VXBP01009711.1:0-10909 GCA_013400115.1 Rhinopomastus cyanomelas
CTGCCTGCTGTCTGCAGGTATATGGACAGCTAGCTAGTAAAGAACAAGGAAGTCTGTCATCTGACCAATAGCACTGCCTGTGAGGCAGGTTATGTGAAGTCTATATAAGTTAGTGGCTTTGTTTAATAAAGTGTTCATTCCTGGGTATTCTTGTGTGCGTCACTTCGTCCTCGGATGTTCCCAGGCTTTTACGAGATCATATTGGTCTGAATGTGAAAGGCTGCTAGATTTCNTGGTCTGAATGTGAAAGGCTGCTAGATTTCCCATGAAAACGCCTCTCTACTGACCCTGGACCCCAGACAAGTAATTTACAGCTTGTTATAAATTCTTGGTCTGTGCATTGGCCCACAGTTAACTCACCATTTGGAGTTTTTGGTATTGGAGGTACACAAGTCGCTAGGAGTAGCAGAGATGAGATTGTTTTTCAATATCATTGGGTTGTTCTTCCACAAGGAATGGAAAATCCTCCTACTATGTGTCAGGTGTTTGTGGCCTGGGCTTTAGAGCCAGTATGGCAATGATTTCCAAATTTGTTAATTTCCCATTATAGGGATGACATCTTAGTAGCTGGAGAGAAGTTAGATTCTACATCAGTCCTGCAGAAACTTACTAGTACATTAGAATCACGTGGATTAAAGATTGCACCTAAGAAGGTTCAGAAACACACACCTTGGCATTATTTAGGGTGGACAATAACTGGTAGTGTTGTGAGAACTCAGAAGGTAGAAATTAAAGGTGACATTAAAATGTTGCATGAGTTCAGAAATTAGTGGGAGACATTCAATGGGTACAGACAGTATGTGGAATTACTAATGATGATTTGGAGCCTTTGGCTAAACTTTTAGGTACATCTACACAAGCTAATGAGAAGAGGTCTTTACAGTCGAAACAACGAATGGCCTTAGAGAAGATCAGTAAGAAAGTAGTTATGTGCCACACAGATAGAGTAAGATTGGACTATCTGATTATGCTGATGTTTATTAACTCAGAGGTACAATCATTTGATGAGAGAGAACCACCCAGGAAGCTTCCGTGCGCATGGGTGATGCAATGGATTACATCTCGAAAGAACCCATTAAGAATTTTAGAGTGGATCTTTTTGGCTATTTAACCACAAAAGACAGTCACTACGCGTGTAGAATTGTTTGCTCAGTTGAAAGGAAGAGCTAGGATTATGGAAATCTCTGGAAGGGAACATAGTATTATTTTTGTTCCTGTGGTTCAAGCATATTTAGAATGGAGTGTTCATCATTCAGAATACTTACAGGTTGCTCTTGTAGGGTTTACAGGCATGGTGTGTAATATATATCCTGCACATATATTACTTCTATTGGTGAAGCAACAGGTGTTGGAACATTTCCCACGGAGATCAGAGACCCCTGTAGATGGGATTATGGTATTTACAGACGCAGGCAGAAAGTCTAGATCAGCAGTGTGTACCTGGAGGACTAGTGAAGGTCCTTGGGCTAAAGAAGTAATTGAGGGTAATAACAAGGATTCTCTACAGATGCTGGAATTAAAAGCAGTTGTGTGGGCTTATAAAGCATTCGCATAATGATCCTCTCAATATTGTATGTGATTCACTGTATGTTGTAGAGGTAATCTCTGAAATTGAAAGGGCTATGGTTAGAGAGGTTAATAATCCAGTCTTGTCAAAACTGTTAGAATACTTGTTGCACTTGCTAAATATGCAATCAGTGGAGTATTTTATCACTCATATCAGGAGTCACTGGATGAATCACGGTCTGAAAATAGGGAATAGCAGGGCAGACCAGCTGGTTGCTCCAGCTTGGGCTGGACCCTCTGTAGACACCTTTGTGCAAGCTGGACAATCTCATGATTTTTTCCATCAATCAGCCAAAATGTTAGCTCGTCAATTTCATTGGTCGTTGACTGATGCACAAGGCATCGTGAAATCCTGTCCAGCATGTCAAAAAATTTGGTTTGGTTCAGGTCTTGGGGTTAGCCCCAGACCTATCCGACTGTTACAGTTATGGCAGATGGATGTGACTCATGTTAATGAATTTGGTAGCTTTAAGTATGTACATGTCTGTGTTGATACCTTTTCCATGGTGATTTGGGCCACTGCACAAACAGAAAAAAAAGCATTGCATGTCAAGAGACATTTACACAGCTGTTTTGCAGCTACGGGAGTACCACACCACATCAAGACAGATAATGAGTCCGCCTGTACACCCACACGTTTTAGGCACTTTTGCCATCAGTGCAGAATCAAACACACTGCTGGTATCCCTTCATTCCCCAACAGGACAGGTTATTGTCGAACGTGCTCATCAAACTTCAAAAACACTCTTGTTAAAACAAAAAGGGGGAACCATGGGGTTGATGCCAGGAGAATGTTTGAATAAGGTACTGTATGTTTTTAATTACTTGCAACTGTCAGGGGACAGTCAGGAACCACCTATGTTGTTCATAGCTTGGCTTTGAAATTGACAACACCTGATTCTGATTCACAATGTGCTTTGATTCAATTTTAAAATGTACAAACAGGACAATGGGAAGGTTTGATTCAAGTGAAATTAACTGGTAGAGGTTGTATGTGTTTGATTACAGAGAATGGTCTTCAGTGAGTCCCAGCGAAATGCGTAAAAATGTTATCTTGTTAAGGATAAGACAGGAGGCCATGTAGCAACAGTCAAGGAATCGTCAGAGGATTCTTGACTTACTTTCTGAATACTGGAAGAAGGTTTGGAAGGTTGTTTATTTAAGTATGGTGGTTCTTGGGTATATGGCTCAGTTTAGTCGTGACAGTTAAGTGTAATGAGTTGCTTTAACCTCTTAGGCCTAACTAAGTTAAGGTTATTTGTAAGGTTCAACTCATCTTTACCAACTTAATTACCAACTCATAAGTTCTGACTAGTCAGATAAGTTTGTAAGGGTAAGTGTTGAATTAAGGTTTAGTCAGATAAGTTTGTAATGGTGAGCATTGAATTAAGGTTTATTCATAAGTTTGTAATGGTAAGCTGTAATGTGCAGGGCTGGACTACCTGTTGTCTGCAGGTATATCGACAGCTAGCTTGTTCCAATAGGAACATGGGAGGCATGCCGTCTGTCCAATAGCATTGCCCGTGAGGCGGGTTATGTAAAGTCTATATAAGTTAGTGGCTTTGTTTAATAAACGACATTCTGGTCTAGGTCATTTTGGTCTTTGGCATTTTGTCTTCGGACATTTTGGTCTAAGTTCATTCTTGTTTCATTCTGGGCTTTTGCGAGATCATATTGGTCTGAGTGTGAAGGCCCTCTTAAAGCTTCCACACAAATGCCCTCTCGGCTGACCCTAAAGCCTGCAAGTTAATTGCAGGGCAATCTACAATCAACCAACATGAGAGGCCAGGGTAAACTTAGAGAGTTGGTGCTACTAGTCCATATCTATATTTTGGTTAGCCTCGAGATGTAGTTGCAATGCAAGATGGTAAACGCCAGATTTCTGCTGCCCGTTGAGAAACCCCCTAGGGACAATGAAACTTGGCAATAAGGGATGGCCTGTTTCCTGAGAGACCTAGCCTGAAAACAGGTTGACTCTTGAGAACTGATTCCTGACAAGAGCAACTGCAGCCCAAGCTGACCATGGACTTTTGGCTGCAGCTAAAACAAAGCCTAGAGCTTTCTGCTGCCAGTTGAGACGTTTTTTAGGGACAGTGAAAAGCACAACCAGCAATCAGGGCTGGCCTCTTCATTGTCGAGGCAGCACAAAAACACATACCTGCACACATACACTCCTCACAGAAAGGGCGATCAGACACTGGAATGGACTGTCCAGGGCAGTGTTAGAGTCCCCATCCCTGGATATGGCCCCTGAGTACCCTGGTTTGTCTGATGTGGTGATGTTAGTTCATGGGCTGGGCTGGTGAACTCCAAGAACTTTTCCAGCCTTAATAATTCTGTGATTCTATGAATCCAAGCTCAGCTTGCTTGGGAGCAGGTTTGTAACCACTGTTATTTACTGACTTAGCATCATTTAAAGGATAAGGAAACCTGAGACAGAAAGGCTATGAGCTGGCTGTATAACTAGAGAGTTCATGTTGTGGCGTCAGGATAGCTAAGTCATGCAGGCATCAATGTGCACATTACACAACTGGTATGATCCAGTAGGAACAGATTTAAGGTGAAAAAAATTGATGCTGTGGGCCTGAACTCCAAGGTAACTTCAGACCAGCTCTAATCTGATCTGGTAAAAGGAATGCCGTTGGTAGGCCCCAGTTCATACTCTTCGTGGTGCAAACCAAAGTGTGGTGAGTAGGGGTATTTGGGAGATTTGTGTTTAGATCTCTATTCCTGATCCAAACAGAAATGCTGTTATAGATGACCCATGTTACCCAGCTGTATTACTCTTGTATGTCCTCATAGCATATCTTGTGCTGTGCACTCACTTTTACTTGTCCTTAGTAATACAGAAATTAAAGATTAGAAAAAAATCTATTTCTAATATTTAAATATTATATTACCAGCCTATTGCATAAGGCATAAGGTGGCCAACCGTCCAGGACAAAAGTAACTATCCCAACTCTATGTATGTTAACAATTATTCTTAGAAGAAATTGCAGAGCTTATACCATAACTGAAATGCCAAGAGATTGAGTGGTTCATTTTTTCCATTTCAGGTGTTATCTAAAGAACAAGTGTGATTTTGGCACAAAGGCTGCAAAAACTTTAATGGCAGAAGATTTCTGGACTCCTTTGGCATGTACACTTGTGTTCTACGTTGATGAGTTTGGAGCAGCTGTACATGATGCTCTCACTATGACAGTTCTGCCTGTTTTGGATGATAAGGTAACTAGCTACACTGAACTGGAGTATGAGACCCCATTTTGTTTGTTTATTGTAACCAGTGCGTCAGTGTCACCAGGGTCATCAATGTTTGTGCTTCATATAAACAAGTGGTCATTTGGCATTCATCTATATACGCCCCTTGTTCTATCTTTATGCCACGTTCCTCCAAGTGCAGTTAATTTGTTCTTTGTTATCTTGTTACCATGACCATTGACTTCTCTCACCAGCCAGCTACATTCTTCAGCTGTAATGTCCAAACCTGCTGCTGCATTTATGCAGCACTTCATTATTTCATGCCACCACATTTCATCAACATGAGTGGAAAAGATTAAGCCTTACAAGGTTTTGTAAGCCCCAGGTTTTCTAACTGAAATTAATGCTTTATTGTTATTTGACTGATAAGCTGCTCAGTTAACATGTGGACCTTTCTTCTTCCAGAAAAGAAAAAAAATCAGAAAAACTCTCAAATCATTTGTGCTCTTTAAAATTAGTAATATGAAATAAAGAATTTTATTTTTTTTGCAGAGCAGAATAAATTATTCATCTTTTTTAGTTCCTTTTACTTGCAGAAGCTTTATTGCATCATCATTTTCAAAGAGCTGACAGAATGCATCTTTCTTAAAGTACTCAAATGTCACAGCCTAAATACCATGCAGTATCAGTGGACTCCAGGCTCCTATTTTAGGCTCCAAATAGATCCTGTTTGGGCTCTCTTTTGTTAATTATGCACCTTGATCCCTTCATCCGGTCATGGATTCTATTCTCTTTGACCTGAGAGCTAAGCAAGCTGCTGCTTAAGGTGCAGCCCTGGGAGTTTCAACAGCGGAAGTTGTAAAAACATGTGAGATTGCATTCACTCTTTGGATGATGCTTTTTTTCTTGTCATAGGTCTTTCATGACCTCAATTTATACAGCACGGAGCAATAGCTCCCCCAGTCAGAGGTTCTTTTGGTATCTTCCAGGTACTTTTAAAAAAAATTATTTTAAGCTGTGGTGTTTTAGTGCTCAGTGATTTTTACATTACTTGCTTTTTTTATTTACAGTTGTGACTGTATAACAGTATCACAGTATCACAGTAATGATAAGGTTGGAAAAGACCTTAAAAATCATCCAGTCCAACCTAAATCCAAATCAACCCAGCAATCCTAACATCTAACATCTGGATCATGCCACTCAGCACCTCATCTAGCCTAACCTTGAACACCTCCAGGGACGGTGACTCAACCACCTCCGTGGGCAGCTCATTCCAAAACCAGATCACTCTTTCAGTGAAAAATCTTTTCCTAATGTCAAGTCTAAACCTCCCCTGATGGAGCTTAAGAATATGACCCCTTATCTTGTCTCCAGTAGCCAGGGAGAAAAGACCAACGCCTGTCTGAGTACAACCACCCTTCAGATAGTTATAGACAGCGATAAGGTCACCCCTGAGCCTTCTGTTTTCCAGGCTAAACAAACCCAGCTTCCTCAGCCTCTCCTCATAGGGCTTATCTTCCAACCCCTTAACCAATCGAGTTGCCCTTCTTTGGACTCGTTCCAGCACCTCGCTATCTCTCTTAAACTGAAGGGCCCAGAACTGAACACAATACTCCAGGTGCAGTCTAACCAGTGCCAAATACAGGGGAAGGATAACCTCCCTTGACCTGCTGGACACACCATTCTTGATGCAGGCCAGGATGCCATTGGCCCTCTTGGCCGCCTGGGCACACTGCTGACTCAAGTTTGTTATCCACTAACAGCCTCAAGTCTCTCTCCACCTGAGAACTCTCCAAGAACTCCATTCCCACCCTATAGTTTGGCCTGGGATTGTTATAACCAAAATGCAGAAACCGACACTTAGACTTGTAGACCATCTGCTGTGTTCATGGTATAGAGGAGTTTTGAACTGTGAAGCTTATCAATGTGTAAATTCTCTGAGTATGTGTTTATACTTTCATAAATAATGGTTGCTTCATGCTTGGTACTGTCTTTTCTTTGAAATTATTTCAATCTTTAAGGTGATACTGAGGTTTGAATTATCTCTGTTTTGTTAGCTCCTGTATATTTATAGAATCATAGAACAGCTGTAGCTTGAAGAGACCTTCAGGATCATGAAGTCCAACATTTTCCTAGCCCTATCAGCAGCACTAAACCCTGTCAACCAATGCAACATCTACCCTTCTCTTCAAAACCTCCAGGGATGGTGACTCAACCTCCTCCCTGGGCAGGCTGTTCCAGTGCCTGACAGCCCTTTCAGGAAAGAAATTCCTCCTGACATCCAACCTGAACCTCCCCTGGTACAGCTTAAGGCCATTTCCCCTTGTCCTATCACTGGCCACTAATAAGAACAGACCAACCTCTGCCTCTACAACCTCCTTTCAAGTAGTTGTAGAGAGCAAGACGGTTTCCTCTCAACTTCTCTTCTCCAGGCTAAACAGCCCCAGCTCCCTCAGCCGTTCCTCACGCTACACAGGTTCCAAATCCTTTACTGGCTTGGTACCCACCTCTGTCCCTTTTCCAGTCCTTCAATGTCCTGCTTGTAGTGAGAGGCCCAACACTGGACATAGGACTCACTTCCCTGCCCCTGCTGGCCACACTCTTCTTGATCCAGGCCAGGATGCCATTTGCCTTCTTGGCCACTTGGGCACACTGTGGGCTCCTGGTCAGCCGACTCTATTAACATTCCCGGATTCCTCTCTGGAAGCTCTCCAGCCACTGCTTCCTAAGCTTGCTTTACTTGCTTTAGTCCTATGAGTACTGTATTGCTACTATCTTTAGAGAAAGTAGATGTGCTCTGTTCACATCCCAAGTCTCCTGTATTGAGATGCACTGTACACTTTCTACTCAGAAATGCAGTCTTTGGGTATCAACTGATACAATTCTTGAGGGACATAAAGAACATTTCCTTTGTAAAAATAAATGTAGCCAAATCTACTGAGTGGAGAAGGAGATCCATGGGTTATAGCCCGTTTAGCTCTTCGTACTGTACTGCATACAAGGCTGCATCCAGCCTTGCAAACCACTACCAAGGTTCAAGATGTACAGAATACAGATGACTAGTGTTACTTTAGAAAATAGTGTTTTGCCATTGTCTTGAGCAACATGATCCCTTAAGGAGTATGTCCTTATGCCTTAGGGAATGAAGCTTCTATTTGCAATTCCAGCTGACACATGTTGCATTGGTTTGTCATGTGTAGCCAGATCACACCCATTCTGTAAGAGAGGCCCTGTAGAAATGTAAGTTTCTTTAAAACACTTTTAAAACTTTAAAAAACACTTAAAAAAAACAAGCAAGAAAAAAAAAGATGGGGAGTGGTGTTACCATATGTAGCAAAGCTATAGATTATATTCCAAACACTATATCAATTTTACTTTTCTTAACTGTATGAACTTGATGATTCTTAAACCAAGATACTTGTAGGTAGCAGAATATTTTTTATTTTGTAGGTGGTGGAATGATACTCACAGAGGATGGCCAGTGTGTAAAAATGGACCTCCTGGTTTCAGCAATCTCAGTGAGGACAGACACATTTTCCAGAGACTTGGCTTTGAATCAACATTAAAACTAAGTGTGAGAGTAGCAGCAAATGGAAACTCTTTACCCTTGCTGCTGGTTTTTAGTAGCTTCTAGTAGGGTTTTGTGCTGCCGCTTAAAAATGTAGCGTTATTTATGCTCTACTACCACCTAGAGACCACAAATGAGTTTGGTGACCCACCTAATAAGGCCTTGTAGAACAGCACAAAATAGGACATTGCTTAACTGAAGTCCTTGTAGTTTCAACAGAAACAAGATAAAAGTCCTGGAGACAGAAAACATTGCCTTCCTTTTACAGATGAGGACATAACAGATAGGGAGACCCTTTTTTTTTTTCATGCAGTACATGAGAACATGGTGATTAACCCAGAAAGGAAAGTCTGTTCCTGTTTGCACACTAATTCAGTGAACAGGTCAGACTGTGAGATGATTGTGAAATCTGACTTGTATCATGAAGTACAAATCTTGTATTATTTCACAGCTGAGAAGTTCAGGTACTTTAAAATAATGGCATTATTCTAAAGGATCTGCTGAAGTTGATATCATGTAAAACGGTTCAGTGTAATTACCTTTAGTTAATGTAATGTAAAATAATATACAATAAAATAAATATTTTGATGCCATCACAAATATTTCTAAATTATTAGGAAAAGAAAAACAGATAATGAGCAGCTTTTCCTGTTAAGACTGGGATCAGGCCCAGTCAGCATGGGTTTATGAAGAGCAAGTCCTGTTTAACCAACCTGATCTCCTTCTGTGATCAGGTGATCCGCCTAGTGGATGAGGGAAAAGCAGTGGATGTTGTCTACCTGGACTTCAGGAAGGCATTTGACACCATTTCCCACATCATCCTGCTGGAGAAGCTGGTGGCTCGTGGTGTAGACAGGAGGACTCTTCGCTGGGTTGGAAACTGGCTGTACAACCGAGCCCAGAGGGTGGTGGTAAACAGCGTGAAATCCAGTTGACAGCCAGTTACAAGTGGTGTCCCTCAGGGCTCAGTTTTGGACCAGTCTTGTTTAATATCAATGATCTGGATGAGGCGATCGAGTGCACCCTCAGTAAATTTGCGGATGACACAAAATTGAGCACGAGTGTCGATCTGCTGGAGGGTAGGGAGGCTCTGCAGCGAGATCTGGACAGGCTGGAGCGATGGGCTGAGCTCAATTGTATGAGGTTTAACAAGGCCAAGTGCCGGGTCATGCACTTTGGCCACAACAACCCCCAGCAACGCTGCAGGCTTGGAGAAGAGTGGCTGGAGAGCTGCCTGGTGGAGAAGGATCTTGATTGACAGCTGGTAAACAGCTGAACATGAGCCAGCAGTGTGCCCAGGTGGCCAAGAAGCCCAATGGCATCCTGGCCTGTATCAGAAACAGCGTGACCAGTAGGAGTAGGAAGGTGATTGTGCCCCTGTACTCGGCACTTGTGAGACCGCACCTCGAGTACTGTGTCCAGTTATGGTCACCACAGTACAGGAAGGACATTGAGGTGCTGGAACGNGAAGGGACCTCGAAAGATCATCTAGTTCAATCCGCCTGCAACAGCAGGATCACCTAAACCAAGTCACACAGGAACCTATGATCCTTTCCAGCCATGATGATTCGATGATTCTATGATTTTAAATTTTGATGCAGATTAAACATTCGTGTCTAGTTACTGGCATCCGTACATGGAATGTTTTGAAAGCTTGCCTTCCCCTTCTACCATCAGATTAGACAGAGACACTACAATTGAAGTCATTATACCTTTTACCATCATCTTCTGGATAGGCACTGCTTTTGTGATGTCTGAAAACATCAGGCTTACTGTGTAAACTGCTCCAGTGGAGGTGCCATGACAAAAGATAATTCTCCTTTAAATGCTGTTTACACTGTAGACTGTTACTAGAAGCTGTATTTTAATTCTGACAACAGCTGTCTCCTTATGCTGATAAAGCGATTGAGAAGCCATGTGTAAAGAAGAAATAATCCCTGAATACTTAGGTGATGTGTATTCACATTGTAAAGAAAACATAATCCCATAACACTTAGGTGATGCTGTTTCAGCTTCCCCTTCCGCTTGTTTAAATATAAGTATCTCAGGCATTACACAGATACCTGAGTGCCTCTTTCTGTTGGAGCATGGTCAGGATGTGTCCATTTCAGAATTGTCATTGCAGCACAAGAAATGAGTATCCCAACAAGGAGTAAGTCAAGGAAAGGAGCCAAAAGACCCGCGTGGTTAACCAGGGAACTACGAGGCAAACTGAAGAGGAAGAAGAAAACCTATAAGTCATGGAAGGAGGGGGTGGCCACTTGGGGTGATTATAAGGCTCTGGTGAGGGAATGTAGGGATGCAACCAGAAAGGCCAAGGCCTCCTTGGAATTAAACCTTGCAAGAGAGGTCAAGGGCAACAAAAAGAGCTTCTTCAAATATATAGCAAGTAAAAGTAAAACTAGAAGCAACGTAGGCCCCCTGCTGAATGAGGTGGGTACCCTGGAAACAGAGGATGCAGAGAAGGCAGAGATACTTAACGCTTTCTTTGCCTCTGTCTATACTTCTAGGGGTTGTGTTGACATTAGACCCCAGACTGCAGAGGAGGTTGAGGCAACAGGTGAGCCTGCCTTGGTT
>VXBP01009711.1:11596-41276 GCA_013400115.1 Rhinopomastus cyanomelas
AGGAGAGGCTGAGGGAGCTGGGTCTCTTTATCTTGGAGAAGAGGAGACTGAGGGGTGACCTCATTAATGTCTACAAATATTTGAGGGGTGGGTGTCAGTAGGATGGAACTGGGCTGTTCTCGGTGTCATGTAGCGATAGGTCGAGGGGCAATGGTTGTAAGCTGGAACATAGGAGGTTCCACATCAACCTGAGAAGGAACTTCTTCACAGCGAGGGTGACGGAACACTGGAACAGGTTGCCCAGGGGGGTTGTGGAGTCTCCCTCACTGGAGATATTCAAGAGCCGACTGGATAAGTTCCTGTGTGACTTCCCTTTTATGAAGCCATGCTGACTTCCCTAATGACCCTCTTGTTCTTGATGTGCTTAGAGATATTGCCAAGGATAAATTGTTCCACCACCTTTCTTGGGATGGAGGTGAGGCTGACCTTTCTATAGTTACCTGGGTCCTCCTTCTTTTCCTTTTTGAAGATTGGAGTGACATTTGATATCCTCCAGTCCCAAGGCACCTCTCCTGATCCCTATGACTTAGAAAGGATGGTGGAGAGTGCCTTAACAATGACTTCCGCCGTCTCCCTTAGTACACACGGGTGCTTCCCATCTGGGCCCATGGATTTATGGCTCCTTTATTTCTTCGCAAGCTGCAACGAGAGTGAAGGCAGAGAGGTGGTTGCCGAGAGTGCTCTGCTGCCTCAGCCAGTGCCATAGGATAGCAAATGCAGTGGGAAGATTGCCTTCCTTCTCACCTTGTGGACAAGTGTGGGCCCTGCCAGAAGGGTTCCAGCCCCACTTGTCTGCAAAGACCTTGCTGCTGGGGAAGCAGCTGGCTCCAGCTGAAGAGCCAGCTCCACTCCTGGAGCTTTTCCCCAGCATAATGTTTCCCATGTCCTGTGGTCCTGGCTCGGGCCAGTGAAGAAATGCCAAGACAACTCCCAGTTTTCTGGTTTGCACCCCACAAAACTCCTCTGATCCACAGGAAGAGAAAGGGAAAGATGCTAAGGAGGGCAAAGATGTAAATGACCCTTTACTTTATATGGCGTCCTGGCCTGAAAGGCGAAACAGTGAGTCTGAGCTCTGGTGAACACTGTTGGATGTAATTTGGAGAAACATGATTGGATCTTTCCTTTTTGGTCAGGAAGTTTGCTCAGTGACCATCACCAGAAGACAGAAGCAAAAAATCCCAAGGTTAGTGAGGCTGGAAAGGCACTCTGAGCTCATCCAGACCAGTCCATGACCTAACATCACTCCACTGGCCAGACCAGGGCACTAAGGGCCACAGCCAGTCTGTCCTTCAACACCTCTAGGGATGGGGCCTCCAGCACAGCCCTGGGCAGTCCTTTCCAGTGTCTGATCATCCTTTTTTGTGAAGAAGGGCTTCCTAACATCCATCCTAACCCTCTTCTGGCAGCTTCAGACCCTGCCCTCCGATTCTGGTGCTAGCTGCCTGGGAGAAGAGCTTGACCCCCACCATGAATCTCCAGGATAAACACCCCCCATCTCCCACAGCCTATTCTCAGCAGACTTTCCCTCCAGCTCCTTTCCCAGCCTCATTTCTCTTCTGGATCCACTCCAGCCCCTCCATCTCTTTCTTGAAATGAAGAGCCCAGCACTGCCCCCAGTACTCAAGGGAATGCTTCCCCAGTAGAATGATGTCCCTAGTCCTGCTGGCCACACTATTGCTGATACAAGCCAGGATGCCATTGGCCTTCTAGGCCACCTGGGCACCCTGCTGGTTCCTGTTCAGCTGGTTGACAACCAGTCCTGCCAGGTCTGTCTTTGCCAGGCTGCTCTCCAGCCACTCATTCTTCAGGCTGTACCTGCAGTGTATTCTTGTGGCCAAAATGTAGGACTCTGCACTTGGCCCTATAAACCTCATCCTGTTGGCATCTGCCCATTGGCCCAACCTATCCAGACATCTTTGCAGTGTCTTCCCCCACTCCAGCAGATCAACTCTCCCCCCTATCTTGGTGTCAGCTGCTGGTGTGTCAACCTTTAGCTTAGCAGCAGCCTTGATGGCATCAGAGGGACTTCTGCGTGGGTTAGAGTGTGGGGGCTGCTGTGGGTCCGTAGACCCTTTGACTGAAGCAGAAGAGTTTGACCTTGGACAGATTAAATTGTGCCCATGAGAACAAGGAATCAGAGATATCTGAATAATGTAAACAACTGACTGTGCTGGGAGAAAATTGGTAAGACATGAGCAGGGGTGTATGAAGCTGAAACACCAATGGCCACTTGTTTATATATATGTTGTACCAATAAAATAAGGACACCTGTGTGCAGAAAGGGTATAAAAAGGAACTAACTGTGCCAATAAAGTATCTCTCTCTATCTCTCCTTTTTCTTTAACTGTGTTTTACGTCATTTGCTTTCTGACCACTCCGACATATGACAAACATTACAGGATCTGTGTGGAAGTTCTTCAACCCATTTGCCAATCCTATGGTTCACAGGAGCTGCATAAATAGTCCAGTGCTGCTCCCTGTGTGCACTGTGGCTGCCGTTTCAGAGCTCCAGTGCTTGGAACCATCTTCTACAAGGCTTTCTCCAAGGAACAGATAGGAAGAAGGGAGAAAAAGTAGAAAATAAAAGAGAGATAAAAACTTAACTGTTGTGGATTGAGCTTGCAAGGCCACAGTTTTCTTTTCTCAAAGTACATCAACATTCCTGCACCAAGACTGGATTTAACCTTAGGCAACAGGACCACCACCCTGTCCCCTTAATAGCTAAGGATGAGTCACAAGGTTTCAGAGGAATTATCCAACTCTTCAGAGCTAAAGCCGTAGCTGAAATACATATGGACCTCAGGATTTCCCCAGGGTCTGCTGGGTTAGACTTCAGGAGGAGTTTCCTTAGAATCAGGATTCCCTTAGAATCAGTCCTTAGAATTCTTGCAGAGTCCCAGTGAAGGGTTTTCTGACCTAGTTGCCATTTCAGGAGCATCAGCTTGGATCTGTGTTATTTTCTAGAAACAAGTGTGTCCTCCTGTTCTCTCTGAAGATTCACATGCCTGGGTTTTTCAATTCAACAAGAATAAACTGCAAAATCATGAAAAGAAAGAAGTCCAAAGGTGAGGCTGTGTTTTACCCACCACTGATTTACAATGTGTCACCTCTTTTGAAGGAGGTACAAAATATCAAGGCAGTTTAATGAAATTAAAGGTTCCACATGAAAGTGAGAAGGAACTTCTTCACAGTGAGGGTGACAGAGCACTGGAACAGATGCCCAGCGAGGTTGTGGAGTCTCCTTTGCTGGAAATGTTTAAGACCTACCTGGATGTGTTCCTGTGTGACCTGGTCTAGGTGATCCTGCTGTGGTGGGAGGATTGGACTAGATGATCTTTCGAGGTCCCTTCCAATTCCTAATGATTCTATGATTCTAGACAGCAACAGGCACTTCACAAGAGTGAGCTACTAGCAGAGAAAAATAAGGCTACTTCCTCTTCCTTCCCTCTTCCAGTCCACTCAGAAATGCTAAAAAGACAAAAAACTTCCCAGAGTGTGCCAAGACAACCAGCATTTCTATGTCCAACGTACTGTTCTCTACTTCATGCAAGCAGCTACAGCAGAGAGCATCCACTAAATGTGACAAGTACCTCAATGTGTTTGCTCTCTAATACGTGTCCCAGTCACTGGAAGATGCAGCGTACAAGACCGCATCCTGAAACCTAAACTATAAAGTGAAATCAACTTTCACTACATACTTAGTAGTAACAAATAAAATCAGTAATGTTTCAAAGAAGGAAAGAACCAGCTCTTTCTTCCCCACAGAAGAAAGAGCTAATAATGGTTCACGCCTGTTCTGCAGTTATTTTGGGGAAAATGACAACACTTTGCCCTTTGATAACTCCCAGATCAACTACACCTACTTCATGTGCAAAGACAGACTCTCTTTTCCAAATAATAAAAATTATCAGGTATGACTAAACAGAGTGAAAAGTTCATATGAAAGTCTGTATTCTCAAGAACAGACAAGACACAGTGGTGGCCCACTTGTCCTCACAGGAGGCACCCAGTTGTGTACACCAGTAGAGGTAGTGCCTAACAGGGAAAGTGTTGTCTAGCCATAGAATCATCAAATCATAGAATGCATTGGGTTGCAAGGGACCTCCAAAGCTCAAGTAGTCCAACCCCCATACAGAGCCTCATCAAGCTTGACTTTGACCATCTTCAGGTTACAAATATTTGTTTCACATGCAAAAACAGATCACAACAACAGACAACCTGCAGAATAGAAAACTCATAGAAATGCAGGATCATAGAATGGTCAAGGTTGGAAGATACATCTGGGAATCATCCAGTCCAACACTCTTGCTTGAGCAGGTTCTCCTAGAGCAGATCACACAGGAAGAAAATTCACCAGTCAATCTGATTCCGTTATTTTCACCGTGACAGTTAAAAGTTACCATCCTTTAAGAAACTTTTATATATTTGAAACAGCTAGAACATACCAGTCCTCTACACATACTAGTCCTCCTTGTTCAGAGAGACCCTGTGTGACCTATCTCAGAAGTCATACGCTTCAGGTGGCATGGTGGAAGTCTCACGTCTGTGTGAAATCTCTCTCCTTATGAATGACTCAGATAAGTACATAGAATCATAGAATCATTAGAGTTTGGAAGGGACCTTGAAAGATCATCTAGTCTAATCCCCCTACCACAGCAGGATCACCTAGAGCAAGTCATAGATCTCACTTGTTCCACGCAGTCACATGAGGTGAAGCTTAGCATTGCACACCTACACACACATACACACAGAGATATTATTGCACATTTTAAAATATTGTGGCTAATCACAGCACTGCTAGAGGCTGAATACTAATTGCCTGAAATCAAAGCAAAATAAAGCACAAGGCTCATGGCAGTTGTTTGACAGCTGGTCATTTCCTCAAGTTTGATGAAGGATCCTTGGGCGTGTTTAGAACTGTGTAAGGCACTTGCCTCTAGGAGGCAAAACAGCAGCAGGGCTCAAGGAGGGAATCTGATCTTTATTTAATGGATTGGCAACTACAAGAGAGAACTTCAGCAGGTTTGCAAATGTGCCTTGTAGCTAATGAGCCTGTGTGCAGCTCAGAAGGGTTACACATCTCCACAGAAAACCCTGACCTCAAGCTACCACTTGGTTTAGAATCAAATTATGGGGAGGGGGAAGTGTAAATAATTCATAAGGATTTTAATTGAGGTTTTTTTCTGTGGCAACAAGCCCATTAGCATGGTGGGTGATTACCTGTATTTTAATCACTCTTTGTATTGTAGATGTGCATTGCATAAACTACTGACTTCCCGGAATGCTAGAACAATCCAGTGACTAATGCTGCAGTAGTGCTTGTGGTCAATCAGCCCTATTTTGTTCTGTGGAATCAGACCAGTAAAGGCAACTTACTGGTGAGAGTCAATTGCACCATACCTTAATTCTGAGATAAATCATATCAACAGTTTGTGCAATCTGAAGTCCACTCCGTTTCCGTGTTTGTAATTACAGGGGTTTATATTACTAAATTCAAGGGTGGCTGATCTTAGTCCTCTTTCAGATATGACTGGTGTCACAGCAAGAGTGAAGGAGCAGTACAGCATAGTATATTTATAGGTGTTCTCACCCACTCCAACTTTTCATAAGCGTACTTTACTTATATTATTAAGCCTACTCTATAAACGTCATCCTGTGGAGATATTACAACCCATCAATCTCTCTGTCTTAGACTTTTAGGCAACAGTCATGGAAGTTCAATGCTAGGTAAGAATTCAATGTCATAGAATCATTAGGGATTGGAAGGGACCTTGAAAGATCATTTAGTCCAATCCCCCTGACACAGCAAGATCACCTAGACCAAGTCATACAGGAACATATCCAGGTGGGTTTTAAACATCTCCAGAGCAGGAGACTCCACAAGACCCCTGGGCAGCCTGTTCCAATGCTCTATCACCTTCACTGTGAAGAAGTTCCTTCTGATGTCAAATCAGCTTGATTTATTTTCTGACCCAAATGCAATCATGTGCCTTTGGAGATTTCAACCTCCTTCTGGAAACCTCTGCCAGCACACTAGCACTTTCCTTTCCACTGCTCTGCACAAGTTTGCACTGGGAAAAGCTGGTGAAAGTGACAACCCAGGAGATACTGGGTAAATATTGTGCTCTGCCACAGACTCCAGAATTCCCCGAGTTCCCAAGCACTCTCTCTTGTCAGGAAAAATCACACCTCTCAAAAGACAAGGTTACGCTGTCATACTGGAAGGTGTTTCTTATGGTTAGTGTCAGTATGTACAGAAAGAAGCGGCATGAGAAACATTTATAGGAACACAAATAATAAACAAAAGCAAAAACAAAATAGACGGTGCCAGCCTAGAGATGAGAATTGTCTCTCTCTTTGGGGACTCCTAATTTATATATAGTTACCACAGTGGCTATAACAAGTCAGAAAGGGTATTTTTCAATAGAAGGATAACTATCATGAATACAGCACTTTGTACCTAAAAGTACCCTGACCGTTTCTATGTGTTCTTTGCAGGCAATGCCCCAATTCTGCTCAATTCCCCAGCAAATCTAGAGATACCTAAATCCATGAGTAGCTCCAACTGCTGAGAAAACAACCACATACCTGGAGCTGTGCACGCGCTTAAGCGGTTGCGTGAGTTGGGTCTCAGTTACAAAGGACATTGCTGATGCCTCTATGATAGTGCGTGGCAGCTGCTTTAGCTTCATGCATCAACATGACACAGCCACTGAGGCAAGAGAGTGTCTGGTCTCCTGATACCACCGGGAGGACAGCAGGTAGGGTGATTAAAATTACTCAGAATGAGTCTTAAAAGACAAAGTTTATAAATTATACAGCCCTCTCAATGCCACGGGGCAAACTAGGCAGCTACTTCCATACACCTGTGCTCCAGCCTCACACAACCACGGTTTGGAGGTAAAGTTTGAACCCTGGCACCACACAGAAAAGATGGCACAGGGTGGGGGACATGCCTGGTAAAGAAGGGAGAGAAGGGAATAAATCCATCAGAACCATCCAACTAAAACCACACCTTTTAGCAACGACGTTCAGCGCATTAAAATTAAACCCCGAATTTTGCGATCTGAGCGGCAGCAAAGTCCAGGACTGCCATCTGCTGACGCTGCCACGTAACGACAGCACGGGCACTACGTGCTCTTCGGGGAGCTCCTGCAGGACTTGGCCCTCGGCACACCTGCAGGTTGTAGGGTGCTGCAGCAGCTGCGCTGGGTCATAGTGCCAAGGCACAAGCTGCCCACAGCGGCTACATTAAACGCATCAGAAAATACAGCGGTGACCGCGTTTCGCATATACGTACTGCAAGGTGTAGCACGGAGCGACACACGTTTACACTGAAAACACTGCTGCCCGGGGGTTCATGGAGTGTCCTTCTCTGGAGACCTTTAAAACCCACCTGGACTTGGTCTAGGTGATCCTGCTGTGGCAGGGGGGTTGGACTGGATGATCTTTCGAGGTCCCTTCCAATCCCGAATATTCTGTGATTCTGTGAAACACAGCAAAGGTCTGTGGAGGATACCTTCCAGTCCCTAATGTTCTGTGATACCTGAAAGCAAGTTCTGCACCAGCCACTACACAAACTGAATACTAGATGAAACTCAAGCTGAAGAGAAAATGTTAATGAGCCTGAAGGCTGTTTTTCTCTGTGGAGAGCAAGCTGGTTCTATGTGCTCTCGTGCTGTGTGCTCTCACACCACATCAGACAATGGCCGGAGCCTTCGACTCACTGCTTGTTCTGAAACCAAAGATAACATCCCGTGCGCATTAATGTAACTGTACATTCATAAGCTGTTTTGATTCAAAAAATGTCATGCCAACAAAATCAATACTGCATACATTTTATAATATGCCCTGAGGGTCTTCCCTTAACTATAAACCCATTTATGGCTGAAATTAAGCTGCCCAACTATTCCATTACTTCCTCATTCTCATTGTGCACCAAAACACCCATTCAGCACTTTTTTTCCCCTCTACTAATGCAACAGAAACTTATCTGCTCAATGAGATTTATTGCTTGCTTTTTCTCTGTGTTCACCAGAGATTGTTGTGCATTTTGCAGTAGGTCTTTATTATCTAGTAATGATAGCTTGAAAATTAAATTAGCTTTTAATGGCACAGTTAAATTCTAATTTATGTTTTGGAGCTTTGTTTAATTCACTTAGTTGTAATGCAATCGCTTTCTCACTACTATCTTACATTACACAGGAAGAACAAAAGAAGAGTGACTCCTCTCCTCACATGCGGTTGTTTTGCTTTTATTGAATCTTGTTACTGATTGCATTTCCCTGGGAAACTTTTTAAACTGCTGAGGGCTTATCTGAAAGGAAGAGAAGGCAAGGGCTTGAAGGAGTCAAACAGAACACGTACGGCGGCTCGCAGGGGGCTGGCTGTACATGCTGCCTGTGCACACACACACATCTTTGTATGCCACAGACTTTTGGCAACAGCTATTAAGGACAGTAGGGCAGTAAAGAAAACTTAACAGCTCTTTACCTTGGTTTTTTCAGCTGTGAAAATCTGGAGCCATTTTGGAAGTCTGAGATGAGACATAAGGAGGGATTGTATCTCCAGGTCTGCCTCAGAGGGATTTTCCTGCCACAGGTTTCCAGTCAGGTCACGTTCTGCACTCTAAAATCTTGGGTTTTGTGATAACAGCTTCTTACAGGTGTCCCACCTGTTCAGCAGGAGGCTAAGAGGAAAGTACTTGCTCAGAACCTTGTGGAAGATGTGGTTAGTGTACATATAAGGAGTTTGGCAAGCACTGTGGGCTACAGATGATTTCATCCAGGAATTAATGTAGCCCTACAACATAACTTGAGAAAGATGTTTTATTGGGCGAGGAGACTTAAACACTGCGGCTAAAGAACTTCTGGAAGCTTATACAGTAAATAGCTGATAAGAAAGAGAACCTGCACTTCCCTCCTATTAATTTGGTTGCCTTTGTCCACAAAATTCTGTAAAGAAGTTGACTTTGATTCATTTGTGTGTCTTTCTAAATTTCCTCATCTCAGTCTTTCCATAACCTTTCCTTCCTATCATTTAGATAAATAAATGTAAACTGGTTTTAGTTTAGTAGCCTTACATAACATAAGCAAGTACATGCAAACCTAAAAACTCTGTCTTTTAGCCTGCAACAGCACTAGAAGCCACTCAGGCTTGATGAGCATATATGTTCCAGACATCAGAGACACCATGAATCATAGAATTATGGAATCATTAGGGATTGGAAGGGACCTCGAAAGATCATCTAGCCCAATCCCCCTGACACAGCAGGATGACCTAGACCAAGCCACACAGAAACACATCCAGGTGGGTCTTAAATGTCTCCAGTGAAGGAGACTCCACAGTCTCACTGGGCAGTCTGTTCAGTGCTCCATCACCCTCACTGTGAAGAAGTTCCTTCTCATATTGATGCGGAACCTCCTATGTTCCTGCTTACACCCGTTTCCCCTCGTCCTATCACTAGATGACACTGAGAAGAGCCTGGCTCCATCCTCCTGACACCCACCTCTCACATATTTATAGACATTAATGAGGTCACCCCTCAGTCTCCTCCAAACTAAAGAGACCCAGCTCCCTCAGCCTCTCCTCATAAGGGAGGTGTTCCACCTCCTTCATCATGCTTGTTGCCCTATGCTGGACTCCCTCCAGCAGCTCCACATCCCTCTTGAACTTAGGGGCCCAGAACTGGACACAATACTCCAGGTGTGGTTTCACCAGGGCAGAGTAGAGAGGAAGAGCCTTTACAGCTCTGCTGCCTGTTCAGGTGACAACTCCTCAAACTCCTCAACAGAAGACAGATTCTTTTTCAGATCTCCACAGCAGGTTTTGCCTTTCAGCCTATTCAGAAAGATGGCTCAATTCTTTTTATAAATGGATGATTAAATCTACTTCAGTAAAATGAAAACATCTACTGCTGTTTAAAGTATTGCTGCCACACAATTGGAAGCAGTGGTGTACAAGTAGGACTACTTAACTACAAGGTGAGTAGAAACTTTCTAGACTGACAGATATCGGTATAGATTCATTTCAGCTTCAATGTCTTCTGACTTGCCATTTCTAGAAGTGACCCTGGAGAGCCTATCAAACTGAATTTACCCTCTGCAGTCTGCTATTTCTCATACTCCTCATAAACCAATAACAGCTGTTTCTCAATGGTTGTAGTATAAGAAAAGGCCCTGAAATTAATTACAAGCTTATAGTCAGCCTAGGGACAGCTGTGTTATATGGGTGTGCTGTTCTCTAATGTTACAGACCTTCAGAAAACAGCTTTTGTGGGTTATAACTCACAGGAGTCAATTCAGTTTTGTATGACCATGCATGTTAAATATCATCAACGTGGCACCTGGTTGACTCAGCTAGTAGAGCATCAGGCTCTGAATTCCTGGGGTCATGGGACTGAACCCCATGTAGGACATCTTGAGACAGTACTGTAGGCTTACCCTGCTCCAGCAGCGGGGGTTGCACTCAGATGATCTTTCAAAGTCCCCTCCAACCTCTAACATTCTGTGATTCTGTGGCACTCAAAAAACAATTGCAGTTGTTGGTGCTGGCACGTAGCACCGCAAACTTCAGGTTGGTGTCCAACTCTTGAACAAATATGGACACAGCTCTTTGCATGGGAAGCATTTGTATTGTTTTCAGTAACTACCAAATCTCTTAAAAGAAATATATGTCTCTCTTGCTATTCACCTTTAGCAATACTATCAGTAGATGATTAATAATCAATGATCATTTGATGACAGTATTTTCAACATTAGAATTCTTTCTGAAGCAAGAGAATCTGAAGGGTTGTTGTGAACGTATTTTGGATTAATGTTTCATAAAATACCTTTGCTACATACTTTTTTAAGATCTAGGAGCCAACATTCATTAGGCTGGTTTGACAGCTTTGAATTCTAACAGGCAGTCATCGCCCTCTTCTAGGCTGTGCTCAGCATCTTTCAAAATTAACAAAACTACCCAAGATGGATGTTCTGCAAAAAGAATCTCTTCCACACAAATGTTATGATTTGGGTATTCAGCCCACCGTGTATCACACCTGTTTGCTGCCAACAGCAGCAGCTTAAGATTGCCTGTTACAAGGCAGCCGTGTAATTAGTATGAGAGACCACTGCAGATTTCAATTATGACATCACGATCTGCACCTGGAATACAGAAGGGACTTCTGCAGAAGAAATCCATAGGAAGCAAACTGGACTGACAACTGACTAGAATTCAATTTTGTTGAAGTGAAACCGAAATACAGAAAAGTAGCCGCACGTTAAGTTTCAATCTGCCGCATTACTAATACTGGCTCATGAACCTGGATGCTCCGTCGTCACCATGGCAACGTGATCATCAGAGCAATCCGGGGAGCCTGCGACGCTACAGACTGTTCATTTACATCTGTGATAGACGCTGAAAAGGCTTGGGACTTAATAGGTCCAAATTTCTTCTACTTCACGGGGGAAAATGAAGCCCAGAACCGCAATTGAACTTCATAAATAAAAGAAATAGAAAGGGGGGAAATGTTCTCAGGATTTTAAATGTATGGATTTATTCTGGATTTTATAACAGAAACTTCCACCTTTCAAATTGCTCACAATCCACTATGTTGCTGGAAACACTCTACTGTTAATATCTTGCGCTACATCCGAACAGAAATGTCATTATTTCAATCTGCTCTGCAACTGAAGTGGTCTTCAGGCTTTAGACTTGAATCTTCACCTTTACAATCTGAGTATTTTGCTTAAAAATTCAGATTTAGTCTTCCTGCCAGACTTTAAACTGTCCCTGGAATGGAGCAAACTGGAGATGGGTAGATTTAGAGTGGATGTGAGGAGGAAGTTCTTCACCATGAGAGTGGTGAGAGCATGGAATGGGTTGCCCAGGGAGGTGGTGGAGACCCCATCCTTGGAGGTATTTAAGGCCAGGCTGGATGAGGCTCTGGCCAGTCTGATCTAGGGGGGGCTGTCCCTGCCCATGGTGGAAGGGTTGGAACTGGATGATCCTGTGGTCCCTTCTGACCCTGACTCATTCTATGACTTGGTCTAGGTGATCCTGCTGTGTCAGGAGGATTGGACTGGATGATCTTTCGGGGTCCCTTCCAATCCCCAGTGATTTAATGATTCTGTATCTGAGTTTTCATTATACACAGAAAATAAAAGTCTGCAAATGTTTGTTTTTTTAAACATCTGGATTTATGTCTCCAGGGTCATTATTCTAAGCAAAATACAAGACAGGGTCTGTATCAATCCCCTACATGTCTTTGCTCTCTAAGCATGTACAACATTGCAGCCAGCAGAATCCTTTCATGAAGGAGAATATTGATATGGTAATCCAGTTCGTAGTGCAGTTCCACAGAGAATTTTTCCAGTACAAGTCACAGGGCTGCAAATGAAAGTAGGAAGAGGCAGCTAAGAAAAGTGTAGGTAAGTGTAGATGAGTTATAGCCTGTGCCAGAAGGACTAGAGACTAACAGACTTAGGTGTGCGGTAGAACAACGTACAGAAACCTCTAACACCAGTGATCTTTAGGTTTATGAGTAAGCATCATTTCTATTTCAATAATGGTGGAAAAGAGATTCAGGTTTTCTTAAGTAAAGTCCTTTTCAAAACATCACTTTCACCAAAAAAAAAAAAAAAGGAGAGTCTGAGGAATTTAATTACAAAGATCACATTAAAAATTTGGGCTTTTTTCTAAATAAAACCCCCCAAAACAGGGCAGTGAGCTGGGCTGAAATGGTTGTCTGAATGACAGATCACAAGGGCAGGGAATGATAGGATGAGGGGTCATGGTTTTAGAGTGGAAAAGGGTAGATTGAGGCTGGACATGAGGAAAAAGTTCTTTCATCTGAGGGTGGTGGATCACTGGACCAAGATTCCTAGAGAGGTGGTGGAGGCCCCTGCATCCCTGGAGCCATTCAGAGGCAGGCTGGATGGGGCTCTGAGAAATCTGTTCTAGTTAAAGGTGTCCCTGCTCGTTGTAGGGGGGTTGGACAAGATGACTTTTGGAGGTCCCTTCCAACCCAATACATTTTATGATTCTAAGATTATCTGAGGACCTGCATTTTCTCAGCTGTCCCTGTAAACCATCTCTTTTGAGAGTTTTATAGTCATGATATTACAAAAGCTGGTTTCATGGAGAAAACAAGAATAACTTTTGAAAACATTGGAAGAGCAGGTTTTAATAACATACATCCTGTGCATCGAGCTGTGTTCTATTTTTTTTTACTTCACAAACAAAAATTACAGAGAGTTCTCCATGGGTCGCTAGGGAAACTCAGCCATTAGACATGTGCTAACCAAGTGCATGTATTCAGCTCGTGGCAGCATGGGCTTCCCCAGATCTAGAGCATGGTTGACAAAACACATAGCTCTTTATTAGGGCTGAGTGCTGCTCCACAGAGGAGGAGGACCATAACAGAATGGGTTGTCCTGTGACTTTCCTTTTTTTAATGGCAGTTATTTGTGACACCTCATGAAACTGAGACGGCATCGTAAATTCTGGAGAGAGGGGCATTAAAAGGCAGAGAGTAAGTGAAGCAGCCAGGGGCACAAGATAAAGACATGAAATCCATTTCAGCTCTACACACATGGCATGTAAACAGAGATGGGCTTACACAGTGTGTTTATATACATAACCACGCTGACAGACCATTTAGCAGTTCATATATTAACTGGGATTTGAAGCTGGAGCAAGTAGACATGCCAAAGTCATAAAATCCATCAAAGCAAACTCAAGCAAACACTCAAAAGATAATAAAAGTAACAAGACCAGATTAAGCCCTATTGAAGAGCAAACACTCCAATGCAATTCAGAGCCATTACAAGGTACTTCTTGTCTACAGTCATCTGTTCTTTTGAACAATAAGGAAAAGCTAAGTGCTGTCATCTTACAAATGTATAATTACAGTGGTTCACAAAGCTAATTACAAATGAATATCACCAGCTCCTGTTCCCTGCAAAGTAGAAACCTCACGGACAAGAATGTAATTGTTATAATTTATCAAGTTGCTGCGTGGTGGGCTGTGCTACCAACACAACCCATGCCTTGCAGAATGCTTGCCCAACCAAACGGCAAACACGGCTAATACTGTAAATGGACAATATTTCCAGCAAGAGAGTGCTGGTGATGGAAAAATGTGTGCTAGAGAAAACCCAGTGTGTAAACATCTGGTCAGAAGGAGAAAAAGAAAAGAAATCCTATTGAAGTCAGCCTCAGACTGTACCTGCAATTGATTGTCAAACTAAAAAGGGGCACATTCCTTGGCTTCTGTAAAAACCTTGTGAATGACTCCTATTCCAACCAATAACTCAGGGAAATGTGACAGCTGTAAAGTGATATAAAAATCAAATGCAGGGAAGGCCACCTCACATAGTTTTCAGCCTGGTCTAGAAGATGAATCACATCTTTAAGCCCCAAATCTCAGAATCATAGAATCATTAGGGATCGGAAGGGACCTCAAAAGATCATCTAGTCCAATCCCACCAACACAGCAGGATGACCCAGAACAAGTCACACAGGAACACAGCCAGGCGAGTTTTAAGCATCTCCAGTGAAGGAGACTCCACAACTGCCCTGGGCAACCTGTTTCAGAGCTCTGTCACTGGGAAGAAGTTCCTTCTCATATTTGTATGGATTCTCCTGTGTTCCGGCTTACACCCATTGCCCCTTCTCCTATCACTAGATGACATTGAGAAGAGCCTGACTCCATCCTTCTGACACCCACTCTTCACATATTTATAGACATTAATGTGGTAGCCCCTCAGTCTCCTCTTTTCCAAGCTAAAGAGATCCAGCTCCCTCAGCCTCTCCTCATAAGGGAAGTGATCCACTTCCTTTATGATCCTCATTGCTCTATGCTGGACTGCCTCCAGCAGCTCCACGTCCCTCCTGAACTGAGGGGCCCACAACTGGACACAATACTCCAGATGTGGTCTCACCAGGGCAGAGTAGAGGGGGAGAAGAACCTCTCTCTACCTGCTAACCACTCCCCTTCAGTTTATGGAAGTCCTGCTCTCCAATTTTCACTCTTTCCATTTGTTCCAACAAATGCTAAAAAACCCAAAGGAAAATCTGTTTCATTACAATCATTTGTTGTAAGCACCAAGTATGACCTTGATATTACTATCTGATTTTAAATAATCCTGAAGACAATTTCTAAGCCTCTACATGTAAAAACAGGTAAGTCACTGTCCTTTTATTCATAGACATCTCCTGCTACAGCAACCAAAATGCTTTCTACTTAGAGAAAGGAGCCCCAAACATACGCCATCGGACACTCGAGGACTTTTCAAAAGCTGAATTACCCCTACTTAAAATGATAAGAATAAAGCAACATTTTGCCAGCGTGTGCTGTTAGTTTTCCACAGCACTTTATCCACTTGTAAGTGTCAAGGGGTGCTATACCTTAGCACCAAAAAAGCATTAGATGGGATTGCTTGTGGCTAATCAATATTATCCCAACCAAAATTAACACAATCACAATTGCTTGGGACTAATCAATATTATGTATATCCTGTTTCAGGATAGACATACTTGCCATTCACTGAAAGCATTAGGGATTATGGTTGTGTGAATGGAAGTCATCCTGGGGAAAAAAATACATAAACTTAAGTGAATCATTATTGGACACCAGAGCTAAAACTGCAGAGTTAAAGGAATAAAAACTAGAACTCAGAGCCAACGAAAAATAGATGTAAGGACTGCTAGAGGATTTGTATCTGAGTAAGACAAAGCATTTACAGGTATATATCAATTGCCATGTTTAACCAAGTAAAACAAACCCTGGGAGGGAGTCAGGAAGAGTTTTCTCCAAATAACATCCTGGTTTGTTAAACACAGGATGGCATGACCCCATTCTCAGGTACCTCAGCAAAGAATGGATTCTCAAAGCAGTGGGAGCTATGTTTATCTCTGTGAGATGCCCAGCTTTCCTGTGAGACTCAATATCACAAGAATCTGGCATTGTACACACTTTAAAAGGTCAAACCATGTCCTCACAGCCTCTGCAGCTCTTCAGGCATTATAAATGAGTGTCTGAAATGCACGCAGAAGATTATTCATCAGCCCGAGTGTGGTCACCAAGATTAAACAGGCCAGGTCCTGAAAACACGGCTTTGAAAAAAACATGTAAATAAATACGGGTGCAGTCAGAGGCTCTGCCTGTGAGGAAGATCTACTAAAGCTCTGTTCCAGTCACACCTCAGGCTCCAGAACCTATCTGTGCACCATCTTTTTTGCAAACCCCACTCTGGTCAGGGCAAGGGACCCAGAGGCAGGCATGGACCAGTGTTCTCCTGAGACTAGAAGCAACAACTGATCTGAAGGTGGAAGACAAGATTTAGTTGAACGAAAATGACAGCAGCAAGCTTTCAAATGGCAAAAGGCCACCTGTGCAGTTTGGATGCAGAGATTCAGGTTTTAGAGGCAGGGCTGGAGAGTAGAAACCTTTCCCATCGCATCCCCAGCTCTGCCTTCAATGCTGAGTCAGACCAACAAGACAGAAGCTCCTGGGTGACTCTGTGTTTTCCAGTCATCCCTCCAAGTGTCAAGGAAAAATGCATTTCTTCCCCTGCCCTCATCTTACGTGTTTGCTGGCCTTTACATTTGCCATTTCCTACAAACATACAAGGTTTGGACTTACTTCTCTATATGCAGATATCCCATCAGATGCAGTCTTAAATATGCAGGACGATTCAGTCATGTCCTGAGATCACAGAATCACAGAACATTAGGGATCGGAAGGGACCTCAAAAGATCATCTAGTCCAATCCCCTTAACACAGCAGGATCACCTAGACCAAGTCGCACAGGAACATGTCCAGTTGGGTTTTAAATGTCTCCAGTGAAGGAGAGTCCACATCCCCCCTGGGCAGCCTATTCCAGTGCTCCATCACCCTCACTGGGAAGAAGTTCCTTCTCATATTAATGTGGAACCTCCTGTGTTCCAGCTGACAACCATTGCCTCTCGTCCTATCACTAGATGACGTTGATAAGAGCCTGGCTCCATCCTCCTGACACCCACTCTCCACATACTTAATGAGGTGACCCCTCAGTCTCCTTTTCTCCCAGCTCAAGAGACCCAGCTTCCTGAGCCTTTTCTTATAATGGAGATGCTCCACTTTCTTCATCATCTTTGTTGCTGTGTGCTGAACTCTCTCTTTTTCCTATTTGGACACAACTCAGAGAGGAAAACTCAGCAAAGAAAGAACAGCTTTAAAGTGGATTCAGTAAAATAGAAAAGACCTTTTAAAGGTGGAATTATAGGACTATTAGGCATCTTTTACATCACAAGTAAGATGACTGGGAAATGATCCAAAGCCTAAAATGAGTGAAGTCTTTTCCCAATGTAGTCCATCCAAAGAAACTCACTCCCACCTTTCCAAAGCTTCAAGAGTTCAGTGAGATCCATTTTAGGAGAAAGGTAATTATAGAAATTGGCATCCAAAACATGGACAGGAGAGAGGAAAAGTATAGTCACTCCTTTCCACTCTCCTTCCATCTGCTGGTAGTTAGCACACAGTTTGGACTGCAGGAGAGAATTTAAAGCAGAAAATGGTGATTTTGAGTGCTCGAGGTGAAAAAAAAAAAATCCTTTCTCCTGAACAGCCTACCTGGCAACAATAAGGGCAATTCTACCCCTTCTTCCAGTCAGGCTCCTGTGGAAAAAACTGCCACATAAACAGCCTCCTGGTCACACTCATCTTCCTCCAGTGATTTTTTGGCTGCCTGCACGTGTCACAAAATCCACACAGATCTGTACTCACAAACGCATTTGAAGCTGTAACAGCCAGGTCATTTACACTTACATCTACGTTACACCTTATAGCTACCAGTCCTTCCAGGGAAAGGGTTGCAAATGAGTATTCAACAGTTATCGAACCAGACCACTGAAAATCCTACATGTGATATCAGCTAACAATTGAAAGGGAAAGAAATGCTCCGTAATAGCTCCAGGTTTTTTTGCACTGGACCATAAAAGCTGCATTTTTCCCCTATTAATGTCTATTGCTCTACTGTTAGCCTGCATTAACACCTCTTACATTAGAAGCTGAAGGGTTTTCAAACTTAAGTCATTCTTACATACTTTATCTGTTCAGGGGCTGATCAGAGTTTCAGCAGTCAGCAGCATGATCCCTGCTGACGTCAGAAGTCATGAGCGGAGCAAAGCCAGACCCACGCAGCATCACTTAGAACCTGAAACAGATGTGAGGCATTGTCTGGTTAAAATTATTTACAAGACAGAATAAGCAAAATAATTACCACCAAATTAGCATTCATCTGGTGCTAGTTTACAATTAGCTAACTAGACAGTCCCAGAAATTCCAGACCGGCCAAATGCTGTGTAAGTGGCCTCTGGACTGACAACTATTGACCTGTAACTGTTGGCCTTTTTCCATTCTGTTAAGTCTCTTATGTCCATGTATTCCCACCTTCAGAAGGTTTGAGAGGCTACCTTTATTGTTTCTTTTTTCAAGAAAGTTTTCCTCTGGTCTTTGCCTGCAACGACTATTAAGATACAAATAAAAAACCCCTGAAAATCAATTTTTGAAGTGCACATGGGAAAAATAGCAGTTCCAACTTACAGAATTGTAGAACCATGGAATGCATTGATGTAGAAGAGACGTCCAGAGGTCATCTAGTCCAACCCCCCTACAACGAGCAGGATGCATTTAACTAGAAGAGATTGTTCAGAGCCCCATCCAGCCTGTCTCTGAATGGCTCCAGGGATGCCGGGGCCTCGAGCACCTCTCTAGGCAGCCTGTTCCAGTGATCCACCACCCTCAGATGAAAGAACTTTTTCCTCATGTCCAGCCTCAATCTACCCTAAAACCATGACCCCTCGTCCTATCATTCCCTGCCCTTGTGAACAGTTCTTCTCCAGCCACCTTATAGGCTCCTTTCAGAGACTGCTAGGTCACTATAAAGTCCTGCTCGAGAGTTCAGGCTCAACAAGCCCAACTCTCTTAGCCTGCCTTAATAAAAGAGGTGCTCCAGTCCTCTAGTCATTTTAATGACCCTCCTCTGGACCTGCTCCACATCTTGCTGTGCTTGTTGTTGAGACACAGCCGTAAAGGATAGTCTCTGTAAAATGAGAGGACAAACAGCTGATCTACTGAGTGTTCCATCAGGCATCACAAAGTTTTCAAAACTAGCGTCATCATCTGGGCAAGAACAACCCCAGGTACAGGATAGGCTGGGAACTGACCTGTTGGAGAGTAGTGTAGGAGAAAGGGATCTGGGGTCCTGGTGGACAGCAGGATGACCATGAGCCAGCAGTGTGCTCTTCTGGCCAGAGGGCCAACAGCATCCTGGGGTGGATCAGAATGAAGGTGGTTAGCAGATCAAGAGAGGTTCTTCTCCCCCTCTACTCTGCCCTGGTGAGACCACACCTGTGTCCATTTCTGGGCTCCTCAGTTCAAGAGCGATGTGGAGCTGCTGGAGAGAGTCCAGTGTAGGGCAATGAGGTTGATGAAGGAAGTGGAACACCTCCCTTATGAGGAGAGGCTGAGGGAGCTGGATCTCTTTAGCTTGGAAAAGAGGAGATTGAGGGGTGACCTGATTAATACCTATAAATAGTGGAAGGGTGGGTATTAGGAGGAGAGCCAGGCTCTTCTCAGTGTCATCTAGTGACAGGACGAGGGGCAGTGGTAGTAAGCTAGAACATAGGAGGTTCCACATCAATATGAGAAGGAGCTTCTTCCCAGTGAGGGTTACAGGGACTGGAACAGGTTGCCCAGGGAGGTTGTGGAGTCTCCTTCTGTGGAGATGTTTAAAACCCACCTGGATGTGTTTCTGTGCAACTTTGTCTAGGTGATCCTGCTATATTAGTGGGATTGGACTAGATGATCTTTCGAGGTCCTTTCCAATCCCTAATGATTCTATGAAGTAATGAGGGGATAAAGCGATTCCTGATAGGCACAGGTCTGGGCACCAGGATAAGTGGGTGCTGTTCTATCATTTTTGACTTCTGAATTCCACAGCAGTGACATTCTACTGCCTGTAGAAAAATTAATACATAGACAACCCCCCCAAAAAACCCAACTCAAACCTAAGTCCTCTATTTAAACTTCAGTATTGTTATCCAAAAGTAAATCTCAGCAAGTCCTTTCTTACTCAGGGTGCATCTTACCTGGGTAGGCCAAGAAGAAACTGCACTATATCGATCAGAAAAGAGGGTAAGTACAAAATATTTTTAAAATATTTAAAAATACCACACGACTGGGGAGGGTAGTAACCCCAGTGTTTACTTGTGCTGATAAACCCTTTGATTAAAGCACATTAAACGTGTTCATCACACTCAGTTCAAGAGAGATAGCTTCAGTAATTCCCAGTAAAAAACTCTTGTAATGGAAATACCAGTTTTTGAGGTAAAAGATCTTCAGCTCTAATTTCTGCACCGTAGCCCGACAACTAGCAGAACGAGGGAGTTACTAGGCTCTGAACTACACAGCTTTGTGTTTGCTGTCGAGTGACAGTTTTCAGGCTGAATGGTGGGCTTGGGTTTCATAACAGACTAGTATTTCACTGTAAGCACCCCCCACCACCCGCATCTGTAAGAGACAATCCAGAATTGCTTATTCTTAGGTTCCAGTGAGCAGCAAATTGTCACCTCCATCATGAATACCAAGCACATGCTACAAAGATGAAACTCCTTTTGCTCCTTGTGCTTGCTGGATTTTACATTTGCTAGTGATGGATGCAGAACCAGGTGCTGCTGCAGAGCAGGGGAAAGCACTGAGTTAGCCATCTCGCTGTGGCTGTTCACAAGAGGAAAAGGCTTCAAATTATAACGTGTGTAATTCATTCCCTTCGCAGGATATTCTCTGGTGACATCTGTACAGACTTCCGTGTGTTAGCAATCTATTTGTGATGTTTTACAATTGGTTCAGAAGCAGTTTTGACTCTGCGGAGTGACAGCAGCAGCAGTGATGAAACGAAGCAGGAATGCAAGGTCCTGCTGAGCTTCCCCTGCCAGGGAGCAGCCAAGCCACTGTACTCAGGAACTTTGGGGAGCTTTTGTGTGTTTCTTCTTGTTTTCCTTGCCAATTTGTGATTTGTTCTCTTTGACTTGCTTCCCCTTTTCTTAAGGCTGTCACTATCTATGACAAGCTAATTATGATATAGTCACTTCTGAATACCTTTGGAGAAATGTCCCAGAATGTCAAATAATGTTGTAACAGAGATGAGGGGGAAACAGCAGGTGCTTGACATCTAATTTAGAGCTGCCAGCCTGAAATAAGAGAACACACAACATGTACCATGCATATATTTATTACATGCCTGCATAGCAGAGAGCTGGAATCAACTTAGGTAACAGATTTCATTGTTGTTCTGTATCTCTCGTCTACTCTGCATTTAGAGAGCAGGAGGAATGCATTTTGGAACATCCATATTCTCCATGACTATTAAGCTACAGAGATTCATAACAAGCAGAACGAGGACTCAGCACTAGGATATTCCCACCACATTCAATAGGAGCTGAAGCTGCTCCACATCTCACAGAAGTGGCATCACACTTTTCAGTGAGATGAGCATCAGTTAGAGTGAAAGTTCATAAATATTGCGGACACAATCTTGACAAATCCTGTCATCCTGTCCAGGACATCGAGACCTTACAGGAGTGAGGCATTCCTAACAGGCACATGAATTAAAATGCAAGTTCCCACAGATTTCCTCTGAACCCCTAGATCTCAACTACTGTGTCGAGACAATCCTTCTCTGTTCACCACATCACAAGCTCGTGAGACAGTAGCAACATTAGTGGGTTTCAGGGAGATTGAGGAACTTGTTACAGGGAAGGTTTTAGGCAGCAAGAGATATGTCTTATTATCATTATTATCATTTACATCATTTTTATTCATCTGCTAGTAGCACTTGCAGTATTTTGTCATTTTAGTGCTTTCTTATCCACGTCACTGTACTGCCTCTCCCTCTTGACAGGTATGCAAAAGAGAAATGTGAGCTATAAAGACCCTCTCAAAGGGTTTGATTTTCAAAGCAAGCTCTTCTCTTGAATCTCAGCTTCCTTTGAAGATGATGGGACTTCAGGGAAGTCCAAACAATCTCACTGGAACTTAGTGGAAGCTCTACCCCAGAAACCTGGCCAGCATGCAGCGACACCATGTTTTTCCCCATGAGGATGCTTCCTTTCAGAGATTGTTTTCCAAATGTGTCCTCAGTTCATTGCACTTTAAATTTGTTTAACGCTTTTATTCCACTGGAAGAAGTTTAGAAGAGCTGGGTTTTATTTTACTATCTTCATTTCCTCTGATAGATATTCATTTTCTTACACATTTATGTACCTACGTGTTACAGGTACTCTTGCAATGCCTTGGATTCCCTGCTTGTTGTTTGGATGCTGAGATTGAGATTTACTGAGCAACATGATCTAGGAGCTCATTACTCTGAGCAGCACATAACATGAATAATACAGGCAGAGGAGCTAAAGCATCCTCTACCTGTGACTCTGTTGTCTCTCTCCTTCTACTTTACAGGGGGGTAGAAGCTCTAGTCAAGTAGCTGTAAAATCACATGGCTAAGCAGCCCTAGCTACAGAGTGGGTACAGTGAGACATCCAGAGTGTGATTAGACATTAACCCTGGTTCACTGCAGCTACGTTGTCTATATTTGCATACTGCTTTATGCCTACACATAACAGAACTGTCTGCAAGACCTCAAAAATGGCAATGTCAGCCACTGCTGCTAACTTGGTAACCCTAATCCTGAGGCACAGGATTCACTAGCCAGAAAACCTCTCCTTTCTTAGCAGTGATAAGTGTGCAAATGAATCTATAAACATGTCTCAAAGTCAAGCAGTGCCCTGCGCTGCCCTTCAACACACTTGCAGGAAGCTGGCATGTTCACACTGGAGTCATATCAACCTGGAAAGATTTGACTAAAACTCTAGATTTTTCAGTGTTGTGGATGACCACTGAGAAAAAAAGTGAAATCTCCTTACAAAGAACCTGACAAAACACAAAGATTGAGTATTTCCAACAGTATGGTGGCCAAACCCAGCATTTCTGTTGCTGGCACTCTGCATTCCTTGTACATAACACTAGTGGATACCTGTAGCAAACTGCACTTACTAGCCACAAGCCTAGGGCTATTCATGGTGACCTCAATATATTAGTGCTGTATACAAAGCTCACATCCAAATGCAAAGCTGGGCTAACATAAAATGTGCAAAGCCCTTTCTTCAGTGAGCAGTGTGTTTTAATAAGCAGCAGTGACACCGATGTGCCACGATCCAAGCTGGCTGTCTGCTGGTAGTCAAATCATTGGTCTGAAAAGTTAAAGCTATGAGTTCTAACTTCTTTGCTAAAATGGGTACCCTGTGGGGCTAATCAGTGTGGACAGAGGATGAGATAAACATCACAGCACTTCTTCTAAAGTCCAAGCTAGCTGTCAGTATAAATGTGCCTGTTGTGTAAAAACACTCCAAGCGTAACATCTTCACTGCCAGGTAAGATACCAGCAATCAGCAAGGGCCCTAAGGGTATAAACTGGTCCATGTAAAAGCACTAAGTTTTCCAGTCTAGAGAGGGAAGTTGGCTACAAACACTCCCATGCTTGCAGCTTGCCTGCAACCCAGGAAGGTATGCTGGAGGACATGAGAAGAGCAGCCCGTGCCCCTCACTGTGCATTGCAGGACTGGCATCCTCTGAGACACAAGGATGCACCTGTTCCTCACCATCAGAAAGATGGGAGAGGGGTTGCTTTATGCCAGACAAACTCAGCAGCATTTTCCTCTTTCTTTCAGACACTTTAAAAAGAGTTACCAATCATAGGTTCATTTTTAGTTTGAGGGCAGTTTCATACTTGGCTTTGTGTGCATGAGTTAAATCAAAACTAGTGAAACACCACAAACCTTAAACATGACTATTTTCTGACCATCTTCCTTGTTTCTCCAGTGTGCTCAGAGCCAACTGCGGATCAGGCAAACCTTCTTCGAATCAAAGAAACATTAATGTTGGAAGAGACCTCCACATTCATCTAGTCCAACCATCAACCTAGTGCCACCATGCCCACTAAATGACGCCTTCATTCAGTGCCAGACTAATAGGCCAGAGTTGCTCAATATAGCACAACACAACAATCAGGTATCCACCAACACTTGCAAGAGAATCTTCTAAAGGCATAAAAGCTAGGCCTAAGGAGAGAACAAGTTCTCCAAACCAACCTTGCTAGATATTCTTTGTTTTCCAGCAAGCTCTAAAGCTGTCAAACATATCAACTGCAATGTCATAGAATCGTAATGGATTGGAAGGAACCTTGAAAGATCATCTAGTTCAATCCCCCTGCAAGAGCAGGATCACCTAGACCAAAGTACACAGGAACATATCCAGGTAGGTTTTAAACCTCTCCAGAGAAGGAGACTCCACAAGCCTCCTGAGAAATCAGGTACAGTCAAATGGAACTTTTTTAGGAGATCATGGAATCTTTTGCTGAGGTTCGTCCATCCCCTACTAGGGGTTTTGTTATTAGGCATTTTGTGATGCAACCACGACCTCCTGCAAGCTGATTATCTCGGCAGAAACTTAAGAGCCGCAGTCCTTGCATGAATCTGAAAAAGAAGTCACAAATAAGGTTCCACAGCAGTCTCAGAGATGCCTTATAAAACGCACAGAAGAGTTTTGCACCAGAGTAATTTAAACCAACCAACCAACCCACCCCCCAGACACAGTACTGAGATCCTTCTTCATAGTTCTACGGGTGGAAAACAGCAGGAAGCCCCATGTACTCTCACAATACAAGTCAGAGAAGAGCACACCCCGAGTTCGTATGTCAGAATAAACTTAGCTGACCAAACGAACAACGGAGGGCTCAACAGCCTGCTCTGCGCTTCACTAAATGTACTGCACTGTCCAAACAAGGTTTATAAAGATTCAGCATTGTTCAACAGCTTTGGTAGCTTTCAGCATGTGCTCCCTATACCCTCCTGCCTTCTCACTTTTCTCATATGATCTACTAAGCAATCTATTTTACTGAAACTGTTTGATGGCATCTTGTTTTCAACAATTTTTTTCCAGTGATAATCCCCAAGTCTTTTTCTTCATCACTGTGCTGGGAGATTGTTCCGTTTAGCAGGTACTCCCCAGATTATTTAGTTCTTTCAACTTTAATTATCCTACATTTCTCTACATCAGACTCTGTTTGCCATCTGCTAGCCTAGTCTAAGCAAAACAATTCTTTGGAACCTCGATTGCATTACTCTGCATTATTTGTTCTGCCTCTAATCCTGCTATTTGCAATCCTGGAGGTTTTGTTTTCAATACTCTGTTTCAAATCAGGTGTCAAGAGAAACAGCTCAGCTAGTTCAGAAGAGAAATAAATGCTTTAGGAAAGGTATCTCTGCTTCCATATGCATTCAAGTGACTCAAAATAAACAGAAGTCCATGTTTCACATAACACAGGAAACACAAACTACACATAGCGAGAAATAACGTGTGGACTGTATTCTTCACACCCAAGGAAAGACCCAATAGTCAGGGCTTGGAGTGTATTGTTTCAACATTTCAAATACTTCTCTGAGCTTGTGAAAGCTATTTATTCTTAAAATTTGACTTAAACTATGAATTAGCTTATTCAGCCCCCCACTGTAAGTTGTGTTGTATTTATTGGCAACTAATAGCTGCGGTATGCACTTTGAAAGGCATCATATTAAAGCCTGCTGCAAGTAGTTTAGTTTTCCACTGGCTTCACCCAAACAACTGACTCCAGCCAGCTTAGATACAGACAGAATGATAATTTCCTAGTACTGGAACCCCTGATGTTCACTGCAGATTTTAAGATCCGTACTAAGTTTTGATCGTGGCTTTTAATAAACTGAAAGGAAGTAAAGGGAAGTTAGCTGCAGCGTAGGGCAAGAATTTGCATCACAAATCATTAGACTAACCACATTACTCTTTATTCCACACTATTTTTCAGTATATCCTTGGAAGAAGATTTTATCTGTAGTTTCTATCTGAAGACTGATATTAACTCATGTTGAGACTAAAAGTCATTAACTTTCTACCTCAGGCATTTGGTAATGAGAGATTTCATTTCTACCCCTAGAAACAAATTCAAAATATAACTGATTTATTTTTCCACTTGCTCAGCATCAGGTTTTGGTTCTCTCTGACACTTTAATGAATGACATCCTTCAAGAAGTACAAAGAAGCAGGTTTCTAAAAACCAGAGATTCTAATGACAATTGCAGTTATTAAACAAGCACCTTGAATTCAGATTCCACTAAGGAAGGAGAACAAAGTACTTCCACAAGGGCTGAGCTCTTTCTATTCTCTTCCCCTGCTATGATGAAATAGTTGCTCTAATGTGATTTCTGATGGCTCAGTGACATCACTGATAATCACCTATAATTATTGTTTATAAAGTGGCACTGTTTTCCTGTGGAAATGAAGCCACTCAATGCCACTTTTTAAGCACCTTTAAATCATAGAATCATTGGGGATTGGAAGGGACCTCCAAAGATCATCCAGTCCAATCCCACCAACACAGCAGGATCACTTACACCAAGTGTCACAGGAACACGTCCAGGTGGCTTTTAAACATCTCCCATGAAGGAGACTCCACAAGCCCCCTGGGTAACCCCTTCCAGTGCTCCGTCACCCTCACTGGGAAGAAGTTCCTTCTCATATTGATGTGGAGCCCCCTATGTCCCAGCTTACACCCACTACCCCTTGTCCTATCACTAGATGACATTGAGAAGAGCCTGGCTCCATCCCCCTGACACCCACCCTTCACACATTTATAGACATTAATGAGGTCACCCCTAATCTCCTCTTCAAGCTAAAGAGACCCAGCTCCCTCAGCCTCTCCTCATAAGGGAGGTGTTCCACTTCGTCATCCTTGTCACTCTATGCTGGAAACCCTCCAGCGGCTCCATGTCATTCATGAACTAAGTGCCCCAGAACTGGACACAATACTCCAGATGTGGTCTCACTAGTGCAGAGTAGAAGTGAGAAGAACCTCGTGCAATCTGCTAAACAACCAATCCACTGCAGGATGCTGTTGGCCCTCTTGGCCACAAGAGCACATTGCTGGTTCACGGTCATCCTGCTGTCCACCAGCTCTCAATTAGCTTTCTGCCAGGAAACCAGCAGTGTCAACAAGGGAATGTTTTAGGGTTTCACAATTTTTGTTGCTTGGGTTTTAAACTTCATTGTATCTTGAGTTTTGTTAAAGATTTAGAATACCTTAAGAAGTGCACTGATACGGGACACCTGCACCATAAAGCATATTCCTCTCACTCCACCAACACTGGACCCAACCATACCTTGACAAGTTATGTTCTTGCTTAGTAGCACAATTATACAAGCATTGGGGTTTTACTTTTTCCTACCTCAAACAACACCCTGTCTTTCTATTTCCAAATTATTACTATTTGCTTCTCTTGTAATGAAGTCTTATTTCATCATTTCTTTTCACCTAGCAACCTGGTACCAGCCCACTCTGAGTCTTGTTTGACAAATTAGGAGATCCTTCCCCTTTGAGTGAACTACACATTACATTTGCAAATATATAATGCTCTGAGAATCTTTGAAGCCAAATTTCTTACATATCCTCTTCAGCATCACTTAACATCATTTTATTCATCGTGGCTATAGCTATGACATATCAACTTGGATGTATCAGGGCACCCATGGTCTCAGCCAGTGTCAAGAGCAAGACATTGAGCCCTCAACCAATATTATTTCTATCCACACAAAGTAGATGTCATTGCTATTTATATCAGTATTTTGCTCTCAGTTGTAGACACACCTGCAGTTTTAACTACAATGACTTCCTTGCAAATGCCTTCAGGATATTTACTGCGTTGATGTACATCCTGTACTAGCATCACTATGAAGTTAAACTACACCTCAAGGCTACTCTGCAAGATGTCCAAGCATCTCCATCAAGCTCTGGAAAGTACTACAGATTTTCTTTGATTTTCAAATTACATTCAGAGAAGGGACTACCATTCAGTGTGGGTCCTACAGCACCGAGGTTCAGAGTTTTCACACTTAACCCATGTACCAAGGGTAGACGTGCAATAACCACAAGCTCCCTTGTTAAGGACAAGTTAAGGACAGGCACTTTCAGAAAGCAATTCAGATTTTCAAAGGAACAAATGGCTTTTGGAGTGTGTGTACCTGCTTGAAGTGACTACAGAGGGAACCCAAGACAACAGCATTCTTCTACAGGCATGTCACCTCACCTCTAGAAGTCTCTGGAAGGCCCAAGCTGTTTCTGACTCTCAAAAAATTAGGGAATCAAAAGCAAAGACCTTATGAAAATGATGTTGGTTGACATGATTTTCGTGTAACAGCACTATGAAGAAATGTGCAGGAGACAACGAGTGTCCATCCCAACCTCTTCTAGAAGTGTCTTATCCTTCCCAGAGCTCTTCATAGCAGTATCCATGATATGCAGTAATCTCTAGCTTCGTTTCAACACCAACCGCTGCATTTAAATGCCCAACAGTAAAATGGGCCCCTGAATCACAGAACGGATCACAGAACCATAGACTCATTAGGGATTGGAAGGGACCTCAGAAGATCATCCTGTCCAATCCCCCTGCCACAGCAGGATCACCTAAACCAAGTTACACAGGAACACTTACTGTTGCACTAAAGCCTCCATATGTAGGACTTGCACATAAAACTAGCAACGCCCTGCCCAAGTGTCTTCAGAACCATCCTGAACCAAACCAGATGTAGCTGACTGCAATAAAATCATTACAGGTTATAATGCCACTCACAGTAAAGAAAGAAAAAGTGGTGGTGCGTCTACTCCCTTGTAAGGAAACAGCGATAGCTGAAAGTCAGCCAAGCTTCATTAGCAAAACAGCAGCATTAGTGAGTCAGAGCAGCACCAGCAGACAGCAGGCTAGCCTATTTGGTCCATTTTTAAATCCATTTCTATTAGCCTTCAACTACTACTTTCAACAGTATAATGTTTAAACTGCTTACCATAACATAAAATCACCTTCCTTGATGTATAATTGAGGCATTCAATAAATGAGGTGTTCTGGCAAGTAATGAAAAACAGGGCACTACATACAACAGTAAATATTTGACTGGTTCTTCAAAAGAAAATTGCTGCATTTCAATATTTACTTTCACTCAGAAGTGTTGATGATTTCCCTGCTGAGAAATAAAAGAGGAAAATTAAAAGTGCCTTCATAATCACTTGATCTCCTTTAAAAAAAATATCCGCCAAAATATTTTCTGTGTTCCTATAGTTTGTGAATTAGAGAATGCAAATCGCAAACGCATTGGGAAGTGCTACTGCTTTAAAATAGCATCTCAAACTTTGATTTTCCTCTCTGTTCTCTGCCCTAAAGCGAATAGCAGTTTCTCACTATGACAAGATGGATCTGGCATCCTCAAGCTATATCAGCATGAACTACCATCAGCACTTGCTGAGCATCTATCTCGCGTTATATACAGTTCCTAACACGTTTATGCTACAATGGCAATTATAAAAGTAACATTGGTTGCCTGAAGATGGTTACTTGATCCGTAACAACGAGTCCTCCTATTGTTCGTCACTGGTGTGATATCCATCCTGTCTAAGTAGAAGACATAACAGATACTTTCTCTCTTTATGTAGTGTCTTGAGACTAATCATCAGCTGCTGATAAAGATGTGTGAAAATGGCACTTCACTGTTGCCGAGAGAAGGGGCTGCACAACAGATCAA